>BMAO01015333.1:0-22840 GCA_019973975.1 Trichonephila clavata | reverse complement strand
CATTTATTTCTGGATTACTATAAATTATAAAGTTAAAATGATTTTAGGATATTAATTAAAAAAACGCAATCGCATTAAAATTCAACTACTGCATTGTTAATGTTAATCTACAGGTTGTGCGGCAAAACATGCTTTTTTTAAAAGTCGTTTTGATGTACGTATTAATTAAGAAGTGGTAAAGGTCGGATAAGAATAAGGATAAATTATTAGATATTATTTGAATGATATTAAATCATTTATAATCTATTAATTTTTTTAAAAAAATTATTGCTTTGATATACTTACGAGATTTTCATGTATTATTCTTTTTTCATTTGATCATTCCCATATGATTATGCACAGTGAAAATAACTAACACGAAATTGAAGGGACTGAAATATTATATTTCGTGTTAAAAAATATTGTATATATATATATATTATATATATTATATATATCAACGAAATTAAGTTTATTAGAGTTTTATTTTATTTACATAGATATGTATATATGCATATATTTTATAAAGATCAATCAACGAACAAAACATTTACAAGGACAAGGTAAATAATTAAATACCCAAATTTTTCAAATTTTTTGGAAAACAAATCATTTATAGTGTTTTAGAAAATAATCTGATATTTTCTTTGCATTGTTTTTTAGTACAAATTGTTCGATACCTTCCATTTTGTTATTCCTTTTACCATTGAAAAAAATGTGTCTAAATAACTGTGCATACTTTTCATGACGTTCCTCATTTCTACAGATGTGTGAGCAGGAGCTGCATTATTCATTCATTTTCATTGTCGAATCTGCATCCATGATGTTTTTTGAACTTTGAACAAACCCCAAAATGTCTTTGTCTGACATAATTGGGGCTGTATACACATTATCATCAACTACTGCAATAAAACTCTTCCGATAATTCAATAGGACAGTCCAACCCGGTTGGTGTTTTCTGTATTTTGTTCATCCTATAAAGGAAATCTTTTTGTTCTAAGCGATATTTTCGCTTCGTGTTTAAAGAAATGCATGAAAATACATAGTAGTTGACAGGACCGTTGTATTATTCGTGTTAACCATATTTCGTCAATTCCTACTTAGGTCAACAAAGAAAATATTATTTTAGTTACTTTTTATTAAATAGTTACAATTAATATAAATATGTATATACATATGACACAGAATCACAATATTATGTGACAGAATAGAAAGCGATTTTCCTTGAAGTTTTCCATTTTCCTTTCTATATATGGTGTTGGACTATTTTGTTTGTTTGTTACTATTTATTCATTAATTAAATTTAATTGTTCTAATAAAATAGTATAGTAAAAAAGAAATCACATTCTTAGGAATTAGGCCATATCAGGCGAATTTCGAACCCACGACTTTTGGATTAGCAGTCCAATGCGCTATCCATTACGCGACAGGGACACAACAACGATAGATTGCTGTTGGACTATTATTTTTGTTTTTTACTATTAATCATTTTTAATTTAATTAATGAGTTAATATTTGTAAAAACTGTAGTTAACATCAAGTATTATCCACTACAAGTTGAAAAAAATGTATTTTAATTTGAATGGATGTAGAAAGAAAATTATGTATTGAGATTTGTATGGATGGAAATAGAAAGTATTTTAATGGTTGAAAATTTGAACAAGATGTATAGTATATAATATTACAACAATATTTACAAAAAATTCAGTTATATACCTATTAGATAAAAACTATAGCACTGATCAGAATTAGGATTTATGACCATAACAGAAATACTAGGCATAACTCTCTAGCTCTTAGGAACCAAAATACAGTTAAATAATGTTTTATACGGCCTTTAAACCTCACCTGAATTTACAAATATTATGAAAATAAAGTACCAGCAGACATATACTAATAATTTCTAGAAAATATATATTGTGATTACGTACTTGAGGCGCTATCTATCGATAAACTGTACAACTAATAACATATTTTTATTTAACTGTTAGGTAACTTTTCATAAATTTTAGAGGGTATCCGTGTTCCATACAATGTTTAATAAAGTTATTAAGATTTGAATATATATTAAATTTATCACTAACTAATACGTTATTACGATAAATATAATTGAAAATAATATTTCTATAAATTGATATAGGTTGGAATTCCAGTAAGGCACTTTAAGAATGTTAAAATTAAAATCATCTCTTTTATCATAAATATTGCTATGTAATTTATAGTCCTAAATACACAATGATACATCCAAGTAATTAGGTTTAACTGGATTACTATTAATTTTAATTAGCTTTAAATATTCCCGGATACAAATTAATAATGGGGTTAAAATTATTATTTTACCAAAAATAATTAGGTCATCTATGTATCTAAATATGTAATAATCATTATTAATAATATAATTATTTTCGTAAAAGTGTAAATATAAATTAGCCAAACTATTGCTAGCAGGGCCACCTTGAGGCAAACCTTTGGTTTGTTTGTACAGAGAACCATTAAAATTAATATAGTTTTCTTTTAAGACTAAATTTATTAGAGTTCTAAATTTTTGTAAATTAATATTAAGGTTATAATTTCTATGATTATCTAAAATTACCCTAATTATATCATTGATATTAATGGAATTAAAAAGATCTTCAAAGTCATAACTATGAACTGAATAAATATTTTTATTTTTAAAAAAATCTATAATTTCTTTACTATTTTTAATTATAGCTTTATTACATTGCTTATTGATGAATTCTTGTATAACATTATTCAGCATTTTACCTATATATTTACCTTTACCTTTTTAATATATGTATATGTGTGTATATATATATTATATATATATATACATATATATACATATATATACATATATACATATATATATATATATATACATATACATACATATACAAATAAATATATATAGGGAGAGAGTGAACTAATAGTAGGAATTGAAAAAGTTTCATTCATTTCTGAGAGTCCAGATGAAATAAGGCGTTTTGAGCGAAAGTGTTTGGTGGAAAAACGTCATCAACACTTTAACTCTATAAGTATACGTTTCAATTGATTAAGTTGTTTTATTACGTTCATACTTTGAAGCTACACGAGGACTATAAGCGAGAGACCTTTAATCATGTTACGAGGACTATGCCTGATTTGTTGTACCCATTCTTTAAACTTCCACAACACGCCAATTTGAGAACTTTGAACCTCGATAGACTTTTGTGTGCATATTCTCCTTCCTCTGTATGGTGTGTTTTTAGTGGCACCTGAAAATGTACATTTCAAATTCACTTTCTTATACCAAATATCATACCTGTTTGAATACATGAAACTCAGAGATGACAAACTTGGATCCTATTAAGAAAATTAATCAATACAAATATTTGAAATGTTAAGAATGATATAATATGCAAGATACGCATTATACGTTTAAGTCCTATTCAAATTTATATACTTAAAATGATAAGATAAACTTCTTTTTATTTATTTATATTTTTGCATTTTGCTCTTTTTATTTATTTTTTCGATGTAATTAAAATAAGATTAACTTTTCTAAAGTAACCTACAACATAAATACTTCATATTTTGAATTGTTAGGTATGATTCTGACATAAGAGCTGGATTCGTTTCCAACATTTAAAATATCTTAATTTAGTTCAGTATGAGTAGGAGATTCTTTTTTTTAGCTTCAGTTTGGCATAAATAAAATTACAAGGCTTAAGAAAAAAGTACATATAAAAATGATCAATAATGTACCGATCATTTTTAACAAAATACTCATTTAAAGAATAAGGTAATTCAAGAAAGAAATCCACATTTCTGTGGTAATACAAGAAAGACACGTGGAATGCATTTCATAAAATTATCTGGACCTTTCAATGCACAGCTTACAGCTAAAAACATATTATCCTGATTTTACAAAAATAGTATATCTTGAGATAATTACTATAAAATTCGACTTTTTTGTTACTCCCATGAATTTGTTTTTTTTCTAGAAAGGTGAAAATGAAAGATATGAAAAACAATTTTCACGATATTCATAAACAGTTAAAAATTAGTATAATGCAAGTGTTTTACTTCTTTGGCTATAATATTAAATTTCTTTTCTGTTTGGTACTATTTTGAAAAAAATAACAACGGATTAATTAAAAAAAAATTAAAAATGTGATTGCACATAGAATTTTATTTCTTGAAGCTTATTTCTCCCTCTCATAATATTTTTTTAAAGGATCTCAACCAAATTTGAGGTACCTTGAAACAAACCAAAAAATGCTGTTGTAATGTAAAAAATCAAACTTCTTAGTTGTAATGATTCAACTAAAGATTTGTGTTGTTATTTATATAGAAAGATGTCCCTCAAAGAAAGTATAAGATTTTTTCCCATTAGTTTTAATAGAAGGTAATATTCATAAGCTTCTTCATCCATCTAGACTTCAAAATTAGAACGTGTTGGCGAGCGAACGCCAATATCCCAAAAGGGTTATTGTAAAAGATCCACAAGTGGCAGTCCACTTAATATTCGTTTGAGAGAGGGTTGCTTTTTCGTTAGCTGCGAGATCAACTTCCCCTCAAGCAATAAAATTCTTTTTGGACTCGTAACAACTTGTCGTTTCTGAATTTTCGTTTCGTACACCTCTCTCCCTCTTTCTCTTCGGAACATTTATCTAATAGATATAAACAACCAAATATCGATAGCTTAAATCTCACCCCAAAAAGTTTTAAAAACCAAAATGATATTTTTTTAAAGAATACATCGGAATTTAAGGTGATAATTTTATAAATTTAATTAACGAATATTTTACATAAAAGTACTTAATCGATCAAAACTATAAGAGTCACCTTAATTTGTTCAGGAATTCAGCTTTTCAAAGATATACACAAACCTCTTCCATACGTTTAAACTTTAATGAGTCCTCTAAGATTAAACAAATCTTATATGTAAAGAGAAAAAAAAATTTCTTTTAGAGGGGGAAAAAAATCTCTTCGATGAATACTAAACAACAGCGAGAAACAAATTTGCAAAACACCCGTGCAAAACTTAACCTCAACTGCTACTTTATTTCTTTATCTTTTTCAAAGAAGCACTTGTCTTCTAATCACTTTAATAGAGTACAAAGAAAAATGTCTTGGAGCGAGTGATGCGAACGGGTTGTTCGAGCCAGCTGTCGTCGTTTGTGCGACATGTGCGAACGGCATTTTGTTTGCGACGCTGATGCGTTATTAATGAAGGCGACGAAATTTCCGCCAATCTGAGTTTTTCACCTCCTTGCGCTTGGAGCGCTTGGGCTATTGTCGGCGTGTCAGTCGATTTCAGATTTGAGAGTCGATATTCGGAAGATAGATAGGTTGGTAATGGACAATTAAATTTTGTCTCGCAAAGAAAACGGTAGAGAACAAAACTCAAGATTTTGTGCACATAAAAGCTCTTACTTGTATCTTTTCACTTAAGTACAAGTATTGATGCCTCTTAAGAAAAAAAGGAAGCTTGCTTTTTTTTTTAGTTTGTGATATTAAAAAGTAGTTTGTGATTATTCTTATCCAACAGTATTGAGTTCCTCCCAAAATAAAAAAGCGATTAACGAAGCTCAAGGTCGAAAGATGAAATAAAAATAATTTATTACAAAATAAAAAATGAAGAACAGGCATAAAGGTGGAAAAGGAAAGCTTCGTATATATTTTAATATTCTCTAATTAGATTTTTTTTATTTCCTTAAATGACGACTCTTAATATTATGTTACTGCAAGTTTCTAACAATCCATATTTCTTATCTTCTAAAAGTCAAAAACTTTCTTTCTTTTGAAAGACGTACTAAATATTGCTTTGCATAAAATTTTACAAAAAAAATATTGTGATTAATAAGTTGTTACAACGTACCTTTTTCAACTCTTCCCTTCTCTCTCTATATAAATTGATTTATTACATATTTATAAAATATAAAATTAAACAAGGTTAGGTTTTTCTTCACGAAATTCTTAAGTAGAGAAGTATACTCACTTAAAATGTTTAGCTTTATCTACTATTGAGAGAGTTAGTGCTTATTAACATTACATTCTAAAGAAGCATGCTGTCTATTTGCTACGGACCTCGTAATTTTGAACCACGTTCAAGTGACGTGTACGACACCTGAGATGGCCCCCTCTCTCCAAACTACCACTCCACACCACACCAACGAGAGGACTATGAACCCCGATAGATTTAACGTGCATCATTATATCTGCACTTCGGGTCTTTAGTGGTCTTGAAATGACGCGTCAGCCATTAGGTCGTGACCATAACCACTAATCTAGAACGACCACAATAAAATCGCATGAATCAGTAAAATTTTAACTTAAATTATTTTACAAAAAAAGTTATTTAATCCATTAATGCATTTTCCCGTGTCTGACACGGGCGATTTTGTATCTAGCGTTATTTTATTTCTAATGCCTGTATGAAATTCGTTCTAGTAAAAATAGAGAGTTTAGATTATAATCATACTCTATATATTATTTAAACTATATTAAACTGTATAAAAAAACCCCAGAGGTGGGGAACCTATTTACCATTAGAGGCCACATGTAAATTAAGTAGTAATAAAGGAGGCCTCACATAGGTTAATGTACTTATAAATGCGGCTATTATGAAATTATTAGAGTTTTTGTATAGATTTAACAATTTTGTGTATTATATAGAAATATTATTAAAAAATTTGAATCCTTTTTTATTTATTATTTGACATAAAAAGTTACAATATAAAATATTTTTGTGTTCACTTAAGGGTAAAAACTTGTTATAACATGAATCATTGTGATTATTTTTTTTAATAAAATTATTAAATTCATAGATACTATTGTAATTTTTTATATTTCACGGTTGGTATTTATTCATGTAAGTATATATATATATATATATATATATATATATATGAATCAAGCTCCATATCACGAAGCCTTAATTGATCCTTTAAATGAGCATGTCTGGTAGTGTTGCCATGATGCACTAGAAAATGGAAATTTGAAATATACAATTGACTATTCCCACAAGCAGTAATTGAAACATACATACACTCTTGCCGTTCTTTATTTAGTTTCATTGATTTGCACACTGTTGTCATATATATAATTAAATATTAGTTAATGCAAGTGCTGGCTTTTAAAAAGGTCGCTCAAGTAACTCACGAAGGCCACGGGTTCTCCACTTCTTGTATAAACTATCTACTCAGTATTAAACATATTAAATTGTAAATATATATTATATATTTATTTTCTGTCAAAAATAAAAAAACTAGATCATTTTTACCAGTTTTTCCGAAAAAATGTCTTGTTTTAAGGGGTTAAAAAGTTGTGATTTGATTATACATTTGATTAATATGTTTATGCTCAGTATTAAACATATTAAATTGTAAATATATATATTATATATTTATTTTCTGTCAAAAATAAAAAACTAGATAATTTTTACCAGTTTTTCCGAAAAAATGTCTTGTTTTAAGGGGTTAAAAAGTTGTGATTTGATTATAAAATGATATGTTAAATCTTAAAATATTTTAATACTTTTTTGTGTGCTTATTTTTAAAAATGAAAAGAATACGATACCTTTTATTAAAAATCTACTGAAGTTAAATCTATTTCTCAGTAAACTCAATCCTTAAATGATAAAATAAGAGAATATATCATTTTAAATCTAGGAATAATCCTTTTATTTTACCAAGTTATAATGGGAACATTCCCCATTCTCCGTTCTTGGAAAACTCTGTTTAAATCACAAATTTCTAGAAATGTTAATTGATAAATATTGGAAAATTTTCAATTCACTTTCAAGAACTCCATCAGTTAAGTGGCTTACATTAGTTAAGTAGCTTATATTATAATGAATTGATTTAAATTCAGAATTTTGGAGACAGATTTGTACGACAATCGCATTCTGAGTCACGAAAGGAAATTGCAATTTAATTAATGGTTGTATTGAACTCAAATTTGCTAACATAGAGTTTGCAGTAAAATGAATTAAAACACACTCTTTACTGCAGTCACTATACTGACAGCATTAATATAACAGAAATTAAGTAATTTTTAGATAAATATATTGTAGAATTATAATTCGAGTATTATAAATTACACTTCATAAATAAGCCTAAGTGAACTATTATGGCTTTGAAGATTTACTTATTCATATACAGGGAGGCTATAACTAAACGTCCCCTATAAACAGCATTATGCAGATAAAATGAGTGAGCGGATTGCCATCAAATTTGGTATGCTACACTCGAGATACACTCATAGTATTTAAAAAAAACCACTAGGTGGCGCTTTGAATGTAAAATTTAAATGACCCCCGGAATGCATAAACCATTCGAATGATTAAGATTTATAAGCATTAAAATGTAATATGTAATTTTAAAAAAAATCACGGGATTTGACTCCGTAGGATTTCTATTATAAGGTGACTTAAAGATTTGATTTGATTTGATTTTTCTTCTTTTTTTATGGCGCAAGGACCAATTTAGATCATAATGCGCCAAGAGAGACAAAGTGACTTAAAGAGTTTGATTTATCCTGAATATGTTACTACACCGGAAAATTGATGAAAAATATTACGCTTCACGCCAGAATAATTGTGGCCTTCATCAAAACAGACTCTTATACCACCTGGAAAATTCATAGGTGCAAGACGGCGACCACACACACCACACACACACACACACCACACACACCACACCACACCACACACACACCACACACACACACACACACACCACACACACACACAC
This sequence comes from Trichonephila clavata, assembly GCA_019973975.1. Classification (NCBI taxonomy): domain Eukaryota; kingdom Metazoa; phylum Arthropoda; class Arachnida; order Araneae; family Nephilidae; genus Trichonephila; species Trichonephila clavata. Next base: position 14,120 of record BMAO01015333.1, on the reverse strand, counting down.
CACACACACATTATTTTCGTATTTTTTCTTACAAAATTATTTTTTATAATTAATTTTCAATTGTTTAAGTGGGCTTTTAAAATTCTTTGAATACATTTAGAGTACAGTCCATATACCAAATTTAGCTGCAATCTGATCACCCGTTTTAATGCAGGATGATGTTTTTATAGGGGAAATTTAATTATATTACCATACTGTGTGTATTAGCAGTTGTAATGCAAATCATAATACTGCTTAAAAGCCGAATATGCCAGCATTCAGCATTAAAGAAATAAATTTTTCAGTAATAAGCTTATATCTATGAACTTAATTAACTAGTTTTTGTGGGTTATTAATAACCATCTTTATATAATACAAAATCAGTTTTAGCAGTCTTCGATTGATGAACAGTATGGAGTGACTATAAAGAGTTTAATTAAGTCTTGAAAAAGAAGTTTTGTTAAATGAATTTTTATTTCCCCTTTCAAAGTGTTTTTTTAACTCCTAGCAATATTTTTCTTTTCTTATACAGTGTTATATGTTTTAATTCACTATTATAAGCAGATAGTTAGCAGAACATAATTAATAGTTTGCTTTGAATAACATATTTAATTTTTTACATCTCTGGGATGACTAAAGCTGAGATATTGCTAACAAAAATAGAAACAATTTTCACAAAGATAATAAAACAAAACTAGGTAATGTATTTTTACCGAGAATAAAGCATTATAAAGTTATGTAAGGATAGCAGAATCTTATTTTCTTTTACATTTCCTCAAGTTTGTAATGTTTTTTTTATTTCTATATATCTCTACAATACTTGAACAATTTAGTTAAAACATTTTCTATGTATAGACAAAATACATGAGCTAATACCGTAAGATTCGTATAAAATGAAAATGAAGAAAAATTAGCTATCCCATATTCCCCAGCGAAGAAACATGTTTGTGTAGTATAATTAATAAGAATCAAGAAAGAGTACATTTCGACTTAAAAACTAAATAAAAGTAAAAATAATTTTTTCCCCAAAAAACTCTTCATAATTTAGTTAGGAATTATCATGACCTATGAAATTATGGCATCACCTGTAAGAGAAGCCCTTCATCGCGTAAAAAGTGTTTCAGATTCGATTATCGAGCAGGTTAAAACGGTTGGTTTAAATGCTTGCAGTCTTAATTTGGTTCTTTGGAAGAATAAATTCATTTTACAATAAGGGAACAAATAAGAACAAGTGTTTGAACAAGTGTTTCTTTTCACACAGATTAATATTAAATTTTTATAAAAAGTCAAAATTTAATCCAATTTATTTAATGAGCTTCAATAATCTTTTTTTGGGGTTTACTGTGTCGCAGTTCTCCACTAATTTCCTCATTTCTTATAATTACTACCTTCCTATGAGAGCTCTAATTTAGATATTTTCTCACCTTATCTTAATTTCCTTATTTTACAGCGTCGAAAGGAAAACTAAAATAAAAATTAGTCAAATAATAAAAATTAAAAAACCATAGCTTATTTGCAATTAAAACTCTTCATAGTTTTTCACAAAAGCATATTTCTATTTGATACATACATACCGATATATATATATATGTATAATTTTAATATATTATACCTTCGTATACAACATTTTTACAAAGATATTATTTCTTAAGGTCCTTGAAAGATGATCTTATGAAGCATACTTCTCCTTTGCTTTGTTATTATTAAGTCTTGGTTTGAAATTGATCTGAAATTTATAGGTATAATATATAGAATAAATTTAGTTAATTTTTAATAAAATTCTCAAAAAAGTTAAAATTTAGGAAGTTTATTATATGTGAATTATTAAATATATGTAATTACTAAAGTTAATTATACGTAACTAATTCAGAAAGTTAATTATATGTTAATTATTACAGAAACCTTTAGACTCGATGAAATAAGAAAGTGAACTTTTATTTATTAATAAGATTAAGGTATATATAATGGAGTTTCGTTCTGCTATATTCACACACACATTGCGATTAATATAAGAAAAATATCTGTTTATTATGCGAATAATGAGACAATGATAATTTATAAACGTAAATCTTTATTGTTTATGAACAGCTTTTAAATACAATGTAATGAATTCAATCTTTATTTCGCTTGGTATTATTACAAATATAATTTTTATGCTTTAAATTCGCTGCCGCCTTATCATTTGCCTCATTATTCGTAAGACATTTCTGGATGGAAATTTTTCATGAAGAAATGCTTAATCAACTTTTGCTTTGGAATGAATATTAACTGTTTATTTAACATATTACGCCATGCCTTATCTTCTTTCAAATCAAGGAAGCTTATAATCATAATTTAATTTTGAAATGTGTATTATATAGGGCACTTATGATTATGTATAGCTCAAACAACTATTGCGAGAGCATCGTTTTATAAAATATTTCACATTTGAGATAACGAATTAAAGTAACATTCTCTTCTTCTGTTATTATATGCGTAATGAAATTAATATGATCATTTATTTGTTTTGTTTTGAATATTTTAACTAATGGTAATAAATAGTAATACCTTTACTTTACTTAATAATAAAGAAACCAAATGCATTTTTACTTGTAGAATATTGTATTTTGCAAGGAACGCACGTCCAGAAGTCTTATGCTTATCATTTGACAAAGGCAAATGTTACGAGATAGTATCTAATTTTTCTCCTGTTTTTCGGAATGAAATGATCAAGTTACTTTCTAGTTTCTATGGTAACTATATGTATATATAAATTGCCATTGGTCAATTTTTTAGTTATCCTTTCAATAATGATCGTCTCACGAAGCAATTTATTCCATATCTCAAAGAACATTAAAGTTGTTTTTCGGGTGAGTTAAGCATGATACAAGGGATTTTAAATCAGTTGCCTATTTAATTAAAAATATGATCAATGTCCTACATTTTAAGCGTAATTTCTCCTTTCTTTTTTTAACACAAAAACATTAGAAAAGTGAGCTATTATATTCATCCGGTGTTACGATAGATACACATAGTTACTATAGTAACAATCTTTATTACTATTTTAGCAGTCCGCCACGTTTGGTATCTACATTTTTACTGTTTTTGGATATTGCTTTCATTTTGTTGCTCCTAATGGTATTTATAATCAAACACTGCTTACCACTAAATCATAAAAAGTCGTAATTCTTGCAAATAGTTATGTTTTCTTTGTTCTGGGATTGCAACTTGATAATCTAAAATTAAGAAACTCCGACAAAAATTTCAAGTTAAAAATGCTGAAATATTTTATATTATGTTAATCAAAGCGTTGCTAAATTGTTTTGTTGTCGCAAAGACCCCATTTATGGACTCTTAATATTATATTTTGATATTATTTGTGCAACAACTGTTACGCAGCTCTTGACATAAAAAATTCCGCTTAGATGCAAAGACATAATCTTTTGAATATTATAAAATATATTTCGTTTCCGTGTCTTCTTTTTATAACTGAAAAGATGGTCTATGTACATTCAGAGATCCCTGTTTATTCATATGTAAAATAATTATGTATTGAAAAAAGTATTTAAATGAAAAATATCATTTAAAATATCGTCTTTTTAGAACCTGAGCATTAGCGAAAATAGTTTCCATAATTATTCATTCTACTGTTATGCCGTGAATAATATATTGGTTTGAATTAATTACTACGCTTACACACGCACTGAAGTTATAATTCTATATTTAAGTCTATTATAACATTATTTCAAAACCATTTTATTATTAGTGTGAAATGCCCTTTTTATATAAAGGGTTCATAATAGAAAAAGTAAAGCCCTTATTATAAATCATAATAAGAATTAAGTGCTTTGAAATGTTGATTTCATGTGAAATAACAAATTTAAATGGAAAAAAAGCGTATGTGTTACAAATCACATTCTTATCCATGACCTTAGTATGTTTCGTTTCCTCTCGTATCTTTTTAACATTTATAATTTGTCATAATCTATTAATTTGGATAGGAAAAACTTTTTCTAAATGGTATTCTAAAAAATTATGTTTCACATATATAATAAATAAATTGTTTATCTGAAGTGCACAACAATTATGATAGTTATATAAAAATTTCAAGCAATTTTCCTCACTCCAGGATTAGAATTTTGGTCAAAAATTACTTCAGATTTATTTTAAATAAAATGATGAAGCTTATTAAAGTAACATCAATAAATTGTCCTCATCATTAAAAATATCCTCTTCTACCTGAGATAATTCGTATCAAAATCACAGAATTTTATGCGCTTTAATGCCATTAGTTTACACACACACACACACACACATGTTCTATAAAGGTTATCTACTACAGAGTTTTAATTCATTTATGTTCCGGACTATGTTTGATTTATTTTAACAGAACTACTTAATTTTTTAAATAATTTCTTTCTTTGCGATAAATTCAATAGAACAGTCTATGAAAAGTTTCGCTTTTAATCGCATTCAAATTTGATGCAGAATTATAGCTAATAGGCGGGCATGAACAAAACAGTGAGTATTGTAATTAAACTTCCACAAGACACATAAAGGCATTTGTAGGAAGCTAGTTAATACAAAATTATTTAGTCGTTTTATACAATATTTATTTAATTAAGTTTAAGTGACACACATTTTCGTTTTATTAAGTTAATATTTTAGTTATTTAATATCTTAAAAAGCTTTATAAAACAAAAATCTTGAATTTTTAGTTATAAATAATAATAATATTCATACAATTTTCTCTCTCATCTAGTCACAAGACTCTTCAAAAACAAATCAGTGCTTAAATTTCTGTTTTATTTGAAGTTTATGCATCAAATAATTTTTAATGGTTAGATTTATGTATCTTTTTTTCTATCCAATGTAAAATAGCTTTAAATCGAACATTAAATGTAAAAAAATTAAAATAGAAAGATTATTAAAATTTGCAGGAATTATAATAAATGCTTTCGTTTGCTTGCAATAAGACATAACTTTCTACAAAAATGGAAGACAAAACTGCAATTTCAATAACATTTCAAAGTTTTTCAAAGAGAATTATTTAGAAGAGTGTTTAAATCTATATATATAAAGGAGAAAAGCGACTCACTCACTGACTGACTGACTGACTAATCACGAAATCTCTGGAACTATTCAACCTACAGACTTGAAATTTGGTAGACATGTTCCTTTGATAGAGTAGACATCAGCTAAGAAAGGATTTTCCGAAATTCGAAACGCAAGGGGCGTTACGGGGGGTTAAGGGCTTTAATAATAATTGTTTCCATGTTTAAACTACTTGATGTACAATCTTGAAATTGGGTAAGCGGATTCCTTTCAGAGAGTAGAGATCCGCTACAAAATGAGTTTGCTGAAAATCGACCCCCAAGTGGCGTTGCAGGGGCTTAGGGGGCGTTATAGATAATTATTTCCATTTTTAAACTATTTGACGCACTGTCTTTAAATTTTATATATATATAGATTCCTTTCGTAGAATAATGATCAGTTACAAAACGGGTTTTGTGAAAACAGACTTCTAAGTGGCGTTGCGGGGGATTAAGGGGCGTAATAGATAAATATATCCGTTTTTAAACTATTTCACCTACCTGCTTGAAAATTGCTAGGTAAGTTTCTTTCCTGGAGTAAATATCCGCTACAAAATGGGTTTTGGGAAAATTGACCCCCAAGGGGTGTTGCGGGGGCGGGGGTTTAAGGGGCGTTATAAATTCCTATTTTTAAGTTATTAGACGTACAGTCTTGAAACTTAGTAAGCAGACTCCTCTCATAGGGTAGAGATACGCTAAAAATGGGTTTCGTGAAAATTGCCCCCAAGTGGCGTTGAGGGGACTTAAGGGCGTTATAGATAATTATTTCCATTTTTAAACTATTAGACGCTCAGTCTTTATATTTGATAAAGAGATTTCTTTCATAGAGTAGAGATCAGCTATAAGAAGGTTTTGTGAAAACAGACCTCTAAGTGGCGTTGCAGGGGAATAAGTGGCGTAAGAGATAAATATTTTCGTTTGTAAACTATTTGACCTACCTGCTTGAAAATTGGTAGGAATGTTTCTTTCATGGAGTAAATATCCGCTACAAAATGGGTTTGGAGAAAATTGACCCCCAAGGGGTATTGCAGGGGTTAAGGGCAGATATAAATAATTATTTCTTTTTTTAAACTATTAGACTCACAGTCTTGAAATTTGGTTAGCAGATTCCTCTCATAGGATAGAAATACACTGCAAAATGTGTTTTGTGAAAATCGACCCCTAGGTGGTGTTGCGGGGGTTCAAGGGGCGTTATTGATCATTTTTTTGCATTTTTAATTAATTGGACGCACAGTCTTCAAATTTTGCTAAGCAGATTCCTTTCATAGAGTGCAATTCCCCTACAAAATGGGTTTTGTGAAAACGGACCCAGAAGTTGCGTTGCGGGGGCTCAAGTGGCGTTATAGACAATTATCCCCATTTTTAAACTGTTAGACGTACAGTCTTGAAATTTGATAAGCAGATTCCTTTCGTAAAGTAGAGAACCGCTACAAAATGGGTTTCGTGAATATCAACTACTAAGTTTAATTTCGGGAGATTAAGAGGCGTAATCGATAAATATTTCCATTTTTAAACTACTTGATCATCCTGCTTGAAAATTGGTAGGCATGTTCCTTTCATGAAATAGAGTTCCTCTAACAAAGAGTAAAATGAAAATTGACCCCTAAAGATGTTTGCGAGGGGTCAAGAGGAGTTACAGAAAAAAATTCCTGTTTTTAATTGTTAGACCCATATACTTGAAATTTGTTAAGCATGTTTCTTTTGTTGAATAGGGATCCACTAAGAATAAATTTTAAGCAAATCAAGTTCTGGGGGGTTGCAGGGGGTTACTGGGACGTATTGACAAAAAAAATCATTTTTTCGATTTACAAGGACTATAATAATGAAATTTGGTTTGCATTTTTCTTTTGTTGAATTGAAATCCGCTAAGAGCGGTTATTTTGGAAAATGGCTCTCAACGGGATTACGGGGATATTGATAGTAAAACTTTTGTTTTTTTCTCTTAGATTTAGACTTGAAATTTGGCTTGCATGTTCAATTTACGGAGTAGAGATCCACCGAAAATTGGTTTTGCGGGAATCCACTTGGTTTTTGAGTTACGAAAGAGCAAGCATCATTCTATGCTTCAATTTTAGAGATTTTTAGGAAATACAAATTAGATGAGTTCTGCCCTTTTTTTTTATCAACAGGTGACAGTTACAGGTATAAGTATATTTTTCAATTCAATCGAATTCTTAATGCTAGGACTTAGATATCAATAATTTATACATATATATAAGTAGTAAAAATTTAAAAAAACATCATGAAATACCCAGCGAAGCGGGCGGGTAACAGCTAGTATTAAATATAAATCTATTTTTTTATTTTTTAGAGGCAAAATTACGATTAAACCCTCAAAATCTGCTTATCTAGCTCCGGGATGATTTCTTACCCGTAAGATTTTGGTCTGAAACTGATATGTAAGTATTTGTAAAGCCATAACAAATCACAAACACTTATTTACTCCAAAGATATTTACTAATTAGCTTAAGATTATGATGGAAAGATCAATACTCTTAATCCGTTTAGGAAGAATTCTACCCTTTCTGCTGTAAATAAGCAGAAGAGACGCAGGCCAACTGTGTGTGTGTGTGTGTGAAACCACCCTCATAAATACATCTACTTTGTCACGGATCAAAAACCTTTAAGATACTTCTTCAAAATAACGAACTGGAAGCATTGGAAGCGTGTTCTACAGTATTGTCCGTTTGGTAATGTGCTATTATATCTAGCTCTACTTCAAAACTTTATATATCTAATCTCATATCTGCTGTTTCCTTTGTAAAATACACGCATTTCTTTTTTTTTTACACGGTAGAAAACCATGTAAGAATTACACGTGACAAATGGTAAATTTGGGGATATGTTCCACAACTTTAACAAATCGTGAAAGATGAAAAACCTCTAAATATTTTCCCAGAAAACTTTGAAAAACATCTATGTTATATATTTATAAACAAAAGCGCAATGCACTTTTATTAACAAAAAAAGTTGTGTAGATTAAAAATTCAGTTTATATAAGTATTAAAATATAAATTTCAACAAATTAAAATAACAAAATATAAAGTAAACAAATAAAATTCAATTTGAAATTAGTAATAAAACACTATCTAAAAACTGTTCATTGCTACATAATAATAAGCGTGCACGTTTGTTATGAACCGGATAAAAAATGATATCATCAGTAGATGTGCCAAATGTGTCTCGCACAACTGTCGATTTTGGTTTAAATGAAGAATTTCGTTTGTAATTAACTAAAGGCCTCTGTTGGCCGTTATTTTGTTGTTATAAAGTCTGCTATTAAAGGCTGATTTTTTGGTTTTTCAAGTTTTTATATAATTCTTCATATACTCCTACCCAAAACTTAAGGTATTAGTTGAAATTTCAATGCACGCTGTATGTCAGTAACATGAGTATAAAAATGATGTTCCATACTTGTGTGTGAGTGTGTAGCAAATTTCAAGCTCTCGCGAATTAAATAATATGTTAATAGCTGAACTTAACCTTCGTCATCATCGACTTCTTTCTTTTGATAAACTGTCATAAATTTGAGCAAGTCGTCCTCATCCAAAGGACACGAATTCCCATATTTTTTTGAATTCGGTCTAGAACTAAAAATTCGCTAAATTCGTGTACCGTATTATTTTAAAATCGTGTAAAAAAGATGGGTGTACTTAGTCTTTTCAGAGTAAAAAATATCTTAGTTACTAATAGCCATCGCTTAAAACAATAGCTAGTGAATTTTGTTCATATGTGTGAATACCTTCATCAGTTAAGTAAACCATTTGTTTTATTTTACTTTGTCAAAAACTAGGGTTATTAATTATTGAAGAGAATTTTTAATTTAAGATTTGCAATAATGTAAAATATATCTAGTAAAAAGAGTGAGTTAAAATATATACACTTTATATTTTATATTTATTTACAGAATATAATACATTTTCACTTTTAATAAAATAATTATACTGAGTAATTACTCCCGTAGAAGTTAACGAGACAGTTTAAAATGCATTCTAATAGCAACAAAGAATACAAATGATTTCTTCCGTATAATGTTAATTATTGGGGGAAATCAATTTATAAAAACAGGAGCAAAGCAAAAGAACTTTAACTTAAAATAAATCAAAAATCGAATAAACATATAGTTTAATGAGAAATAATACAAATTTATTTTCATTAGATATCAAGCATGATGTATTTCTTTGTTACGATTAAGAAAAGGTCAAATGAATCAAAATTGATTCAAAATTAACTATACCATTTTAAGAATAAAGTATTTGAAGCATATATACAAAGCTTAATTTCAACTTGATGAGAGATTGTTAAGTCTTATTACCGGAGTATTTAAATAAACTTAAATTGTGTGCCTTGAAGTTTGCTTATACTATGTAACATACACAAAGAGACTATCTTAATTGAAAATACGAAAGGAGCTCGTATAACAATAAACACTCCTTAATTAGTGGCTTTAGTGAAATGTAAATGAAATGAATGATAAAACAGTCTTGAAAAGGAGTATATTTCTCCTTTTCTGTCTCAAGGGTAACTTAAAAGAAATTTCAGCCTATTACGACATATGAGTTTATTGCGAAATATTTGTATGATATATTCCTAATACAGAGTTAAATAAATCATAAATTAATGACATTTTTTATAAAAAACGTAAAGGGAATGCAAAAAATCCAATTAATTTATTATGGAAACTAAATTAAATGGAGTGAGACAAAGGATAGGGAGTTGTCAGAATAATATAAATAGCATTAGAAAGTTTTAGCTAACGGTATATTTGAAGCGTAATATAGAATAAGAAATTTTACATATGTGTGTTCTCTTGTTGACCAAAAATAGAAGAAATTGCTCGGGGATTACAAAAATATTCCATAAAAGAATTATTCTGAAATGGTTCTGAAAAATAATTACCCTTGTTGATCCCTTGACAACTGAACATCTCCACATTGAAATAACATTTGAAACATTTCTAGACATGCATTTATTATGAAAAATAATTTATCCTTGGTGATCCTAACAGCTTAGGTACGTTTCATATTAAAAAAGTTTATACTACTTACAAAAGAGTTGAAGTTCAGTAGGAATTTTTGAGTATATTTAAACACACTTGGATGAATTTAAGTGCTTCTGTTAGGCCTCACTTTCTCAAAAATTAGATTGTATTCATTATTTCGTTCGAAACTCAATTCATGATAAAAGTCCATTATGAGTCCATGTTAAATCCCTATGAAAGAAATGCAAATTTTCATTAATTTATTAACAGCTTTAACCTTTTAAATGTCATGCCCGAGATAATCTCTGGTGTGACACTAGAGCTCCAAAATGTCATGCCCGAGTAATATACGGGGTAATTTACTATGGGTTGTATAAATCGCTGTGACGAGGATGTATTCTTTCATCCAACAATCCGAAAACGCCAGAAAAAACATTATAAAAAGAAGTTTTTACATTTAGTAGGCAAAACTCTCTGGAACTCATTTTTGCTCTATAAAAATACTGTCGAGGAATGAATTACATTTTTTAGAATTTCGAATTTAAGTTGTAGAAGAGCTTTTACATATATATGATGATAAAGCTTCTGGACAAAATAATCGTGACAGATCACCCACAGTAGATAACCTTGCCTATGTCTTACTCAACGATATTTTATATTCATCCTACTGTAAAACGTCAGCCTACAAGACACAGAAAAGTTTGTTGTGCAAAAAAAGGATGTAAGTGGAAAAACGACAAGGACAGAAACACAATTCTGGTGTAATGATTGTGGAATTAACCTGTGCTTGGAAAAGTGTTTCCAGTTATACCTAACAAAACTGAATTATCAAACTACTAATAAGTATTCATTTTTACTTAATTTTTTTGAAAATATACTCCACTAGAAGCAAACTTTACTACTGCCACGCTGTGGGGTAGCCACTTCAAGCGAATATGCAGTTGCTAGAAAACCTAAAACTTTTTATGCAAGAATTAAAATATCGATTTTTAATTACTAAGTACTTTTTATTTTGTACTAAACATTTGATTTTTGCTATAAAAATTGACAATTTATGAACCCAAGTCATCAAAATAACTTGACAGTTAAAGCGTTAAGAATTTTTGAGAGTATCGAGTCTATAGACCTACAAGATTTATGAATTTCAAACGAAAAAAGTACAAAATAATGCTCATCTCTTTTTTTTTAAGTGTCTGCGATACACGGCATCATTTTTTGAAATTTGAGCATGAGACCCGCAAAGCATAAATGTAAAAATTTCTTCCATCAGATCAAACAGGATGAATGCAATTGATCTAGCTCGTAAAATGAATCAGAGGAATTCTCAGCGTTCAACAAGTTTACCATGCAACAAACCTAAAGCTGCCCCTATTGATGGATCGCCTATTAAAGAAAACTGCCCCTCGTAAATCTCAGTGTCTTTTAAATGGGATTGCTCAGACCAGTAGAGAACAAGAAACTTGATGGATGGCAGCAGTTTCTTGTTATTATGACATTTTTGTATGTTTCTTGTTTTATTGTATGTGGCTTATCTAGATGATAGACTCATAGTCATTCGAAATATGAAAGCATTTTCGTATTTCAAGATAGTATACCCTTTTAGAGTAGAATTTTTTTATATTTCTCACATGTTTTTATTGCTTTAAGCTTAAAATTTGAAAGAGAAGGGAAAATTTCAAAAGAACAATAAAAATACATCAACAGAATAATCTTTCAATATTTTTTAAAAGTCTCGTACATTTCTTTGAGAAAATTGCAATTGCTAGATTGATCTAACACAAAGACATTTAACATTTTTTAAAGAATAAAAGGATACTTCAAATAGCTTCAGTGTCTCGTTGATGATGAATAAATAATAATGAGTAAAAGAGAGAGAAGATAAATTGAACTCTATTAAAGAGCATCATGTTTTCATTTAAAGTGCGCACGAGGCGTTAAAGGAGAAAGAATTAAATATTCTTTTTGGCAAGTAATACATAGAAAAACCTTTTACATATACAAATAAATAATAATTTACTATTAAAATGTATTAGTCCATTTTGGAAAGCTTTTGGAAAAAAAAACTTTTTCCAATGCTACTAAACCATATAAAGTTTCATAGAAGATTCAGAAAATCTTTTATTTAATTTTTAATTGATATCTTTATTTAATTTTTAATATATTTGATTTCTAATTAATACATTTATTTGATTTTAATTAATAATTTCATTTCATTTTTAATTAATTGAATACCTTTATCTTTCAATTAAATTTAGGCCCCATAAATAAGAGACATTTTTATGAATCCTTTCATCCTTTTTCATTTATAAATATTTTCTAAAGCTTTTAAATGTTATAACATCATTTATAATACACAATCTAGAAGAAAAGTTTTAGAGTTTTAAAAGATCAACGTAGAAAGTTTACAGAACTGAAGTGTCTTTTGTAAGCTAAGATCACGACTCGTTTTTTTTGTAAGAAATAACTAATAAATATCTTCAATCAATATAAAGCTCTTAAATTGTTACAAATTGCTGGTAATGTTTATATAAAGCCCCATTTTTAAAAACCAATAACTATGTTACCTTTTAACAAGTATCTTTTACATTTATTAGGTAACCAAAAAAAAGAGTCATTTTAAAAATTAAATGTTCAAAGAGTTTAAAATTTATAAAACAAAACTAGATGTAATGGCTATATAAACATTATGTATGTTTAAAAACAAGAGGGAACAGACACGAGACAATATTAATTTTGATGCTCAATGATGAAGCAATTATTAATTATGGAAAAAGCTATAAACATTTGTTATTTAAGTATTCTGCGAAATTTACAATAATGATGTTTTTATTACTTATTTTTTAAAAGTCAATTTATGAAAAAATTTTAGAGTATGCAAACTTATAATTTAACATTTGCTGCAAGGGGACAATTCTTAAAGAAATTATGCTGTTGTTACTAAACTCGTGAATAAAAGTAAATAACTGAATAAATAACAAACAGATGCTACCATATAGTTAAAAGCTTCTTAAATGTGCAAATTTTGTTCAGATATCAGTTAATATATTGTTTTCATGAATAAAGTTATAAATAAGAACAGGATTTTAAGTTAGAATTAAGAAAATTTTGGCATTTTTATGAAAAACTTCTCTATTGGATAGCGTAGATGTAAGGAAAATAGACGTAATTATTTGAAATAATCGAAATTTTTATTATTTATGAGAACATTACTTAAATTTTACGATATAACATTTTAATCAAGCATTTCTACAGAAATTATTTTTAAATTTGTCTTAAAAATGTTTTATTTTTATTTTTATGAATGATGTTAGCAGCTTTTTGGACTTGGAAAGTGTAGGACTTAATAAGTTGCTCTGCATCAACACTTTAGTAATAGAAAAAACATTTTCTGCCACATTTATTATAAATTTAGTACTTGAAACATAATCTACATTTTAACTTGTTCCTTTTTTGAATATCGCTAATACAATTATCTCAGATTTTTTTATAAATATTGTTTATTTATTACATATACATAAAACAAGAATATTTTCATCAAATGCTTTTTTTTCAGATTCAATATATAAACGAGAATTAAGCAACATTATTCCATATTGTCTTTTTTTAAAAATTAAACTCATAATGATGATTAATGAGAGCATATAGCTGCATAACGCGTAACAATAAAATAAATACTAATATCATACACAATTCATATCTGATTATGCAATAGATACCAATAAAATATGTCAATACAAGGAACATATCCATACATTGAGAAATCTCAGCATTTAAAGACAAATTTACTTAATGAAATTAGGTAGTGTCATGATCCACAAAGAAGATGTCAGAGTTGCTTGAATATGAAAGGGTGCAATATCAAATGCTCTTAAAGGTTCCTTCAAAATACAAAGCTTGTAGATACGAGGAGCAATATGAACGCAGAGGGACAAAGATTATTGTAATTCCACTATGGAAAGGCTTCTGAGTCCTATTAAAGAGCCATAATCTTTTGGCTTATTAATTAGTTCTAGGATGACAAAGTTCTTCCTTTCATCTTTGGCCGGATTATCGGATTGTGTTATTGGCGTCAAAGGGAGATATGTAAG
>BMAO01015332.1:0-14536 GCA_019973975.1 Trichonephila clavata | reverse complement strand
TTGAGCTACTATGCCGTTCTGTTAGATTAGGAACATATAGAGTGCTTCCTCACAATAAGAAAAAATATGTGACTGTCTATTTGACTCCAGATAGCATTAAGTTTTGTGCTCCACATATAAAAGAATATTTTCCATTACATGATATTGTAATTAGATGTGAGGATATGAGTCGAATGATTTGGTGTTTGAAAGGAAAGGCTGTTTTGTTCATCCACCCAAATGATGCATTTGCTGTGCAAGTTGGAAATGCTTTGGGTATAGATAGAACTTGTCTTTTTACTTTTAACCCATATGATACAGATTTAAGGTCCTTGTTTATAACTTTTAACATCGCCTTTCTGACTCAAGAACAGATTAATTTTATCCGCGATTACTATTTACCAATTGAGGCATGTTGTGAAGTCAATCAACAAGGATGTAAGCAGTTTATGTTGATGACTGCTCCAGTACTCACTAGTAATTTTGTGAGAATATGCTTATCGGATGACGACCCATCTATAGTTTTGGAAGAAGGCACTGACGTAGGAGTATCAACATCACCATTAGCAGCAAAAGAAATTACAGTAGTGTCATACCGTTCAAAATCCCGATCTGGAGTTCTTCCATTGACAAATATAGATATCATGTGTCTGAATAATGGAAATTGGTTGAATGATAACATGGTGAACTTTTATTTAGAATACATGTACAGTGAGGATTTAACCAAAAGTGAAAGGGAGAAAACTCACTTATTCAATTCTTTTTTTTTCACCAGTCTAACTAGGGAAGTACAGGGTGGTACTACAAGCATGAAAGAAAGACAGCATGATTTAGATAAAACATGGGCAAGGAACGTAGATCTGTTTTCAAAAGATTATATTGTCATTCCAGTGAATGTTCGTTGTCATTGGTATTTGGTGATTGTTTGTTTTCCAAGCAATGTAACAGACTTTTCAAATATTGTGAAGGAATCTGAAATGAATAGTGAAAATATGGCAAATGAAATAGATAAAAATGAAACCATGAAAATGCAAATGGCTTATAAGGAAGGTGGTAGACAGTCTTCAGAAAGCATGGTAGAGAATTCTGCAAGTGATTCTAATTCTGATGGATCAGAGAGACAGGGAATACCTTGTATTTGTGTATTTGATTCTGTATATAGCCGAATTCGAGCTGAAAAGACAGGTGTAGTAGTGAGAGACTATCTAGAAGTAGACTATAAGAGAAAAAAAGGAGTGGAGAAATCTTTTAAGTCGATGAAAATATTTGCGATGCGTTGTCCTCAACAGCCAAATTCATATGATGGTGGAATATATCTTTTAAAGAATTTTCAATGCTTCTTTAAAAATCCAGCTTTTAAGTTAGGTAATCCCATGCCAAATTTAGAAGATTGGTATCATCCAGCATGCATTTTCAAGAAGAGGCAGGAGATTTTTAGA
Source organism: Trichonephila clavata (assembly GCA_019973975.1). Classification (NCBI taxonomy): domain Eukaryota; kingdom Metazoa; phylum Arthropoda; class Arachnida; order Araneae; family Nephilidae; genus Trichonephila; species Trichonephila clavata. The sequence continues at coordinate 13,118 of BMAO01015332.1, read as the reverse complement.
ATTATTTTTGACTTTAAACAACAGTACAGAGATACACCAACTATTTTTAAATGAATGTATTTTTGGTCTTCATATCTGAAATTAATTTTTGAATAGAATTTTCTCCCCCCCTTGGGCTATAATTATGTTACAAATATATTGCTGTATTTGAAAAATAGTATGTGAACTGTAAATAAAAGCACTTAATCAAATGGTACTGGTAATTGTCAAAAACCATGTGTTTGTTTTTATTTTATTGTCTTAAGGACATTGATGTTTATGATTGCTGAAAAACTTTCCATGACAAAATTTTACTAATTATTTAGATGCTATTAGATCTGTTCTCAATTTTTTTACTACAATATTCTTGCAGTTCATAATAAATATTCTCTTGTTTTGTGGTAGAATAAATTTCTTCTCTGAGGAAATTATTATAATTGTTCATTGTAATTCATTTATAAAGGAATTGATATATGTAATACAAACTTTTAAAAAATTAGACATCTTTAGACTTGTGCATATGATTGAGTTAAATTTTCAAACACAAAATGTAAAATTTGAGTTTTGTAATAAGATTACTGCAATGTGGTTAAACACAACATGAAAAATTGCATTGGATAAGTAAATTTGATTATGTTTAGATAGAATTGTACTTTTTAGAAAATAAATTATATTTTTATTATTATTCAGATTGTATTTTTATCATTAATTGTTCCTTTGTATGTTTTATATACTAAATTGCTATTTAATTCTTTATTATTTACAATTTCTATTTAATATGAATTTAGTGTGAAATAATTATTTTATTGTCATGCCTTATATCATCATCTTTATTTATCTTTTGTGTGATTTTAAATTAAAATTGTCGAGTTTTAAAAACAAGAGGGTTTATAAGTCTCGTGTGGTAGACATAATTGATCAGTTCATGATATTTGCCATTTTGCTTGAATTGTAAAATAGATGCAGCAAGAAATTGAGACTCGTACTTTTCAAATAAGGATTTCGAGTTGTACAAGAAAGAATTGTATGCCGTAGGATAATGGAGTCACTGTAGGTTGAGCCTCTATCATGCCTTTCTGTTAGATTAGGATCATATAAAGTGTATTCTGTAAAAGAGAAAAACAAAATGCTACTGTATATATGTGACTCCAGAAAACATTAAACTCTATGCTCCAAGTATAACAGGATGCTTCCAATTACATGAGATTGTAATAAAATTCAAATAAATTTTCATGAATTTCCTAATGTAAATTAAAATTCACATATTATTTACTTATAGTATATTCATGTAATGTTAGAATGAAATGTCACTAAATGGTGTATATTAAAATAACTAATTGTTATTTTGAAATGGCTATCAAGCAAGAATTTTCTCAACTTGTTCACTTATTACAGAGTGTTTCTCAACCTTTTTTTTTTCTTTTGTGGTGCACTATTAACAATTTCAAAATTTGGTGGTACACTAACAATAAAATAAGTTTTAAAAAAATTACTTATCCATAATACACTATGTGAAATAGTTTGATTATAATTTTCAATGTAAAATAAAATAATATGTGTGACAAAGACAAAAAATTTTTTCTTCAGCAATTTATTTAATGTGAAATTTGAGCTTCATAATTTTTGAATATTTCGTTTATATTTGGTCGTAAAAATGAGAATACCATTCTCATTTTGTCATCTAATATTTAAAAGTCTTGATCTTTTTTTTCATTTTTATCGTTGTTAAAATGCTAAAAATCTGAATCCGCACAAATAAGATGTAGAAATTTGTAGCAATATTTTTAAAGCATTTTTGTATATTATGGGATAATTGCCTTTAATTTTAATTCAAAATGAATTAATTTATTCTTTCAAATGTTTTGAAATTAAATCTCGGTTATTGCAGAGTGAAATTAGTTTTTCCTCTTCATTAAGAGTTAATTCATAAACAGATGTATCCACTATCTCTAATGGATTATTATGAACCCAATCAAATTTTTTTATCTAAATTTGTGAAGTAATAAATAACTCTCTCCTCTACTATAATCAATAATAATTTTATGAATAGTTTATTTCTATTAAACAACCAAATGATTCAGTTCTCGATATTTAAAAAAAAAAATTTCTCTGAATATCGTGAATAATTTCAGAAAATTTGGCGGCAAAGTGGTTATAAGAATCACTGCCCTACTACATTTTATGGTTTATTAAAACCTATTTCTCAATATGGGATTTGTTTCTTTAATTTATATATATAATAATAATGAAAGAATATATTCTACCTTTCAGAAAAAGTAATATCTAAAAAAATTTCAAACAAAACAATTTGTAGTAATGGTAAATCATACTATTATATTTAGAATAATACATAATTTTTTGTAACTCAACTAGAAAAGAAAATACATTTATAACACAGAATGAAGCCCAGTGGATGAGTGGTAGTGCATCACGCCACAGATCTGGAGTTCAAATTCCGGGCTGGGCAAGCTCGATTTGGCCTTTCATCCCTTCAGTGAGTCGATAAATGAATACCAAACTTGCTTGGGAACTGAACACCAGGGGTTCCATGTCTGACTGACCACTTGATCGAAACATCTGCACATGCACCCCAGCGCCTAAGGTCACGTAAACTAAGGTAGGCCTTGGTCTTCACTTTACACCACTGAGTTCAGTATAACAAAGAATAATTAAACTGAATTTATATAAAAATTATTTCTTTTTTTTTAATGGAAATTACCCAAATAATAATATTAAAAGAGTAACATTGTTTTTTTATAAATCAATTTGGTAAAGGTAAAAAATCTAAGGAAAACTTCCTTAATTTGCACATCTTTTATAAATTACTTAGAATCATTACTACCTCATAGAATAAATGTTATTGCTTTTATTTTTAATGTGTTGAAATCCATTAATGATTTAATAATAAATAGCAATAATTACCTAACCATAATCTGTTTTAAAATAGAAAATTTAATAAAAGCCATAAAACAAATAAATAAAAACTCTAAAACTTAATGATATATTTTTGTTGAAATAAAAAAATAATTCAAATCCAATGTTGTTTAAAAAATGAGATTTATGAATATATTATTGTAAACATAATATATATATTTAGAATTAATACAATATTTTTCTTCCAATTGTTTAGGAAAGCTACTTAAAACTTTAATTAATATATATAGTTACCTTAACATTTAATCTTTTAGAACCAACTCCTGATAAATAACAATATTATTAAAAAGGTTTTATGTTGCATTTAAAAAAATGAATTATAAATTGGGACATAAACAAATATTTATATATGCGTAGCAGGAATTAAAATAATATTTTATTAGAACTGGAAATAATTTGTAATTCACTTCAGAAATTGTCAAGTAACAATACTAATAGCTATATTAAAGTATATACTTATTAAGAGTAAGTATACTACTAGTTAAAATAAGTTAACTAAGAATGATAAATAAGTACACAAACATGAAAAGTAACAACTATAATAGGCTATACGCACTCAACACAAATAAACAAGAACAATTAATATAAAAAAATTTTAAGTCAATTTCTACTTAGTTCAACAAAGAGAAAAGTTTTATTTTAGTTACTTTTTATAAAATAATTACAATTATATATAATATAAATATGTCTATACATATGACATAGTTTTAAGTGGCTAAATAGAAAGTGACTTTCCTTGCAATTTTACATTTTCCTTTTCATATATGGTGTCGGACAAAAATTTTTGCTTGTTACTAAATTATTCCAATAAAATAGTATGTTTAAAAGAAATTAGGCCATACCTTTGTATTAAAAGTCCAACACACTACCGGGACACAATGAGTGATTTTCCTTCTTGTGTATGGTGTTTGACTATTATTTTTGTTTGTTATTATTTATTCATTTATCAAAAAAAATTAATGAATTTATCTTTTAAAAAACTGTTTTTACGTTAAGTGTCATCCACTACAAGTTTAAAAAATGTATTTGTGAATTGAGTGGATGAATAAAAAGTATTTTATCAATGATTGAAAACTTGAACAAGATAAATGCATATAGGGAAAGTGTGAACTAATAGTAGGAATTGAATAAAAAAACAAAAGTTATATAAAAAAATTAATAAGGTTATTTCCTACTTAATAGGCATACTAGAATAATCCAAAAATGTTAGTTGTTATTTATGCCATCTGATCTACAGTAACATTTGATCAAGGTCCACGAAATTCATCGTGGCAAGGGGCTAGTTGTAAGCCTGTCGTTAGCCGTATCTTTGAGCGCCATTCAGGTGACAGCACGATTTGGCTCAGTTCCGCCCCAATTTTGTGGGAGAACATCCTGGAGGTGGTCAGGGGCCTCCCACCTCTCTTCCCATTCCACCGACCTCACAACTTGCAGCTTAACGGCTATTTGAAGTACCCCATGCCACGAAGGCATTATACATTTATAAACATCCATGCCTTCTTCGGGATTCTTGCCCAGGCCCTACAGCATAGCAGTCACTAAACACTGTACCGGATGGGCGGCAAAAAGTATTAGTATATCTATATATATATAAAGGAGAAAAGTGACTCATCATGATATCTCAAGAACTATTAGACCTGCAAATTTGAAATTTGGCAGGCATGTTCCTTCCTTAGTGTTGAAATCCACTAAAAAAAGGTTTTGTGAAAATCAAGCCTTAAAACAGGTGAGAGGGGTTAAAAATCATTGTTTTGTAAGAATGCTCCACTTTTGACTGCTTGACCGACAGACTTGAAATTTTTCAGCATGTTCCTTTCATAGAGAAGACCCGCTAAGAAAAGGTTTCGCAAAAATCTACACTCAACATCACACTGTAAAGCAACATGAGGGTTATTGCCAAAAGGCCTCCATAATTTTGTATCTCAGTCAAGTGATTTGGACTACACCTGAGCTGGCATCCCCTCCCTCCAAACTGCCACACCATGCCAATGTGAGGACTTATCCACTGTATTTTTAACTTGCATTTGACTCCTCTACATGGCGAGTACTCTTAGTTTCAAATACTGTGAAATATATTTCTCCTAATACACAGCTTTACATATTTCTGATAGTTCTCCTTTAATTAGATGGTATACCTGGCCGGGGGAATTTGGCAAATGCTTTTTTAATGTAAAATCGTATTCATATATAGCACTGATAGGAAAAAATGTTGTAGATGAAATCATGAATAGCAGAATTAATTCAAAACTTTTATCAGTGACTTATAATTTTACTCCCACAATGTAAGCTTTATTAAACAATTTTCTAAAGGTCTGTTTCAAGAATATGTGAAATATTTAAAACTTATTAAAACATCATTTCCCACCTATTTTCAAGCACTACATAATTAAGTTTTTCTGGCATCTACTCCAAAGTATCACACCACCATTTCTTTTAACCTTGGACAAGTTACATGGTAGTGATACAGTATTTCACTTGACTCTTTTATAATTTATTTTAAATTCCAACTAATATTATAATAGAAAGTTGATAAAATAATAAACATTTTTAAATGTTATATTTAATACAAGATACATTTGAAGCAAGATGCAGTTCATATCACAACACTGTTGGTTTACTTAATCAAAGTTGCTTGAAAAATTGGAAAAATAAACTTTAAGTAACATGCAAAGTGGAAATAGATTTATAAAAGTATTTCTTGGAAAATTATGCATGCCATTACAGTATTTCAGGAGGGGTGTTGAATTTCTTCAAACATTTTGACAATCATTTTTCTGAAAAACTTGTATAATCTGGTTTTGGTTTTACTAGATTCTGATGTAATGATAGGGGCTGTCTACTAAAATTAATATGTCAACACATGATCCAATTATTTACCTCCTAATAATTTCATTAAAAAATTCATCTCTTTTTCCAGTAGAAAATGACATTTTAATCAGTTTCTCACAATTTGAAAATGATATGAAACATTTTTTGATTACAATGTATACTTATATAGATGCAGGAAAATCATGGTTATGTCTGATATTTTTATCTCATTTTGCATTCTTATTTTTTGTACTCCATTTCTTGTATTTTGGTACGTTCATGATGTTTTGAATTTTGCACATCAGAAAATTCTATGAAGTTGTTTTATGCATATTTTTTCTGAACTTGTACTTAAAATATAAAAAATGTTTTTCTTTAGCTTTGTAATTGAATAATTTTTCTATTTTTTCTCAGGGCAAATGTGGAATCAAAATGAACAATTCTAACCTTTCCAGTCCAGGAAAACTCTTAAACTATAATTGTAACTTCTCGAGCAAGTGTGAGTAAATTAATATTATTTTGAAATATATTTGTGTCGAATTTTTTTATTTGCTTTGAAATTCATAAAAGTATTAAAAAATGTTTTTTCCTTTGGTTTGATGTGAGAAAACTTAATATTTCTTATGAACAATGCTCTTATATTTAACATAAATAAATCATAAAGTTTCCAAATAATGCTAAAAAAATGGCATTTGTTTTTGGACCCTAAAAGAATATCTTGAAATGCCAATTTGTATTCTTATTAATTGAAAAAAAATCATAGTGAAGTGTTTTCCACTGAGAATTACTGAAAAATAATGATTTAAAAAAATAATTTTAAAATATATGATTTGCAGAATCATAATTAAAATATGAAATTAAACTCACATACAGTGTGTGTGTAGGATCATAAAATTATATGAAATTTCTATAAATAATTACAGACTTCCTTAGAAATTAAAACAATGCAGTATTATTGTAATTTTTTATATCTTTCTTTGTTTCTCTAAATATGTGGGATGTTCAATTATACATAATTCTATAAAGTCTATTTAAATAAGTTTAAAATTCTATTCTCTATCATCTTTTTCTGAGATTTTGACATCCCTTCCATATCTCCTTCAGATTCATTGAGCAGTTCAGAGTTCTTAACAGTTTTTCTTGTAATGTTACTCTGAGTTTATCAGAAACAGATGTGATTATTAGAAATTTGTTTTTCTCTGACAAATCAATTATTGGCGATAAATATATAGTATAAAAGACTGATACCAGTGAATTTTTTTTGTTTTCCTGAAAATATATTAAAACTGTGTAAAAATTTTCATTACATTGAAAATTTCCCATCATAAACTTTGTCAAATGTTTTTTGTGTTGGATTCATTCAAATGTTTTTTGTGTTGGATGTGAAATATTAAAGATATAAATTTAATTTTTATATTTGTTAATAATTGCAATTTTTTTTATCATTGAAACTCCATAAAGCTCATATCTAGTTGAACTACAGATCAGACCTTAGATTTTTATGAATATTTTATTCCTTTCAATTTATTTTATTTCCATTTAATTCAACTATAATTTTATTTGAGTTATGTCTTTCTTGTATCCTTAATATGTTCGAAAATGCCTGTTACACTAAATTATTGAAGTATTACACCCCCATGCACATATCATTAAAATTTAGTAAGGTACAAAGGAATTTTTAATTCTAAGAAAATTTAAAATATATTTTTAAATTATGTGTCTCTTATTGTTGAAATATTGCACTTCATGAAAAGATGCATCCAAGTGTGATTATCATATTAATGAAACACCAGAATGTGGTCAAACAAGTATTTTAATTTTATTTTTCCCGCCATTTTTTCTCCTACATGTTTTGAAACATATTTTATTTGATCTCTATTCTGTAAGATCATACACCTTCATTTTGATTATACTGCTATAAAATATAAAAGAAATGTAATTATATTTCTGCAAAAAATTATGATTGACTTACGTTATTTACTTTAGTCTAAAGATTTTTTTTTTTTTTTTGTGATAACATTAATGAAATTATTCTAAAGAATATATGTAAAGTATAAGAAAGTAAGATAAGTGTAAGAAAGGTCAATGAGAAAGTGTATTTTAAAGGTAAAGAGAGCATGGTGGTAAAAGATAACTTCAAAAGTATCTTTCATTTGTAATTTATTTTTTGTTTAGAAATTGGAATGAGCATAAAAATGTATGTTATGACCTTCATTTAGACAGATAATTTGATGTTGTAACGAATGGTAATAGAGCGCCCTCTTCTGGCCATGTGGACACTTAACCAGTCAGCCTGCCACCTCGGGGAAAGAAGGATGTGCCTATGTCCGCCCGCGCAAACCCCTTAGTATTTGTATAGATTTTTCCTGTTTTTATGTAATTGTAACCGTGCTCAATTAGAATGTACGACCAATTAAAATTATTTAAGCTAGCCGCCGGAGTTATTTTTGAGTATCGGTTATAATGTGAGGAAATGAATTTTACTTGTCAACATTGTGTTAATAATTAACATATAATACAAAGAATCACAATTTGTTCCTTAAGTAAAACTAAAAAATAAGAGGACTTGTGAGTAATCTTGAAAAGAATATCTTAGTTGTGATCTTTGTCCTAATTCATTGAAAAAGAAAAGTTTTCCTTTGAGAAGAACTCTAAGCACTTAAATATGTAAATAAGTAATTATGAGTTAAAAACATATATATTTATTATTTAAAGATTAGATATGAATTAGAACGATTCTGGCAATTTGAAAATCGATAAATGTGATTGCACAAAAATAAGAGAATCCATTTTTCAAGTTTTTGAACAGCTGTAAAAGTTAGACAATGTTTTGAGAGAAGATTTGTGTCTCCATAATTTTCTGTGTTAATAGGAAGTTCTTAGCTGAGTTTAAGGCTTGTAGTAGGTTAAGAATTTTAATATTTTCACAAGTCTCTGCATATTGAAAAAAAAACAGTGAAAAATACCTTTTTTTTTTAAAGAGTTTTAATAAAATGAAGTTTTTCTGCATTTGTTACAAGAATACTTGAATTAGATTTGGAATGATTTGAAAAGTAATTTTTTTTTGTTATAAGCTGTATTCTAACCAGGAGTAATAAAAAAAATACACACAAATCTTACTTCCAACATAACAGATTATCCAAATATTGATTATGTTTAGATATACTAATTGGAATGAGAGAGTAGTTATATATAAAATTATGTATGTTATTTGTATATATTCAAAGGACACTACCCTGTAGCACAGGTATGTTGAGATCAAACTTCAAATCATCTTAAGATTCCGCAGAAATTTCTTTGAATATATGACATTACATCGCATTGTTAATTGTAGTCCATTAAGATTAGAGGTATGTTAGAAAATTTTCTGAAGGTATGGATATTGTATGAAGAATCCAGTTTATAAAAATAATACTGTTACGAATATTGTATAAAATAATGTAAATAATTTGTATTTGGATGTGCAATGCCTTTATATTACTCTATGCTATATTTATTTCATGTTAAAATTGTAATATTCACAAGCAACGCCGTCCCTTGCGTTATAATGGCGATTCAATGGGAACTTGGCGAAATATTGGGGATAGAGCCAAGTTGGCATCATTGTTGGCGAGTTCGGGTCCCTCTGGATTCTTCTAGAAAATAGTAGAGAAATCCACTAATTTTATGATCTGTGGCGCGAACGCATCTTTTCCAGAAATTTCGGTCCCGGCTATAAATAGAGTGAGTGATACGCGCCGCAAGAGTCAGTCTGGTTTCAGCCAGGGAGTAGCGAGTCTGGCTTCAACCAGCGAAAAGCGAGTCTGATTTCTACCAGCGAGTAGTGAGCATTGTTTTGATTAGCGATTATACTCTGTTTCACCTCAAGTTGACAGCATTAGGAAGGGTACGACGACCGAATCACAGCCGCTGCCGGGTTACTCTAGGAGCAGAGTGTGACTAAACGAATAAATATCACCATATTTGGCGAGTGGGGAAAAAATGCTTGTGGAAAAAAAATTTCATTAAAATTGTAGGAGTTTTTTTTTTTTTTTTTTTTTTTAAAATAGTATATGCCACTTTTTTAATGGAGAAATTTAATGGCTTACGTTTCAATATGTTTAGAAATATTGATGAATAAACTATAGCAAAACCTTTCTCGAACAAAATCTCAATAGTTCTTAACATATTGAAGGCAATGTTTTTTTAATGAAAAAATACCGTTAAATTGTAATTTATGCTTTCATTAACTTGATTTTTTAAGTGACTTAGGGGACTTTCAAAATAAATGGCTCATTTTCTTTAATTTTATTTATTACATCCGTTTATAAAATACAAATTTCTATCTTGTTTTTTAAGAATTAATCGCCTTTTCTCGGTTATTACTATTTTAAATCCGTTTGTAATAATTATTCACATCCATGTATAAATGCCGTTTATGTATGTTAACTTAAAATATACAGAAGCACAAATTTCAGCAACATCATTTACTTCCTTCAGAAATTTGGTTAATGTAGGAATCTCATTTTTTCGAAACAAGCCATGAATTTTTCGCCGAATGCATGCAATGTGAAGTCGTCATATTTCACCAGCCTATTACGCTTGCCTACGATACCGGGCCGTTTTTTACCAGGAGAACTTACAGCACTTAAAGCCTTCTTTTCTTTCTTCATACGGAAAACAGTTCTTTTCGAAACGCCAATCAGTTCAGAAACCTTTTTCACGATTTTTCTGATGGATTCTTGCGGGTTTTCTTCTCGAAGTCAATATGTTTTTCCGAGCTCCGCTTCGGATAGATTTTCCTCGCTTCGATGGTGTATACAGCGAGGTTGGTGACATTTCTATCTCAGACATGTTCAAAATGTCAACAAAAAAAAAAAACAAGAACAAAGATAGTTGTACGAAATATCAAAATAGTACGTATGAACGATAGCAAAGACGCAATGGGAATGGCTTGATTTGGCGGGAATGCTTAGGTAACTCCGCCAAGGATGTAATCTTGAAAACCGGTTTTTAGCCAAGTGAAGTTTCATCAAATTGTCGTTTTTTAACTGTATTCGTTCACAGGTATTAAGGAATAAATGCTTTTAAGATGTGATTAACTTAAAATATATCCTTAAAATCACAATTTCGATAATGCACGATACTTTTTAACAATTTACTATGCATTTGCTTTCATTTAAATTCCAAAACAAGTTGGAACTATTTTTCAAGCGGATTGTTACATTTCCTACCCTTCCTAATGCTGCCAACTTGAGGTGAAACAGAGTATAGTAGACTTGCCTTGCACTTGATCAACTCGGCTGTGCTTGTGAATAATCATTTACAAACGTGTATTTTAGACATTGTTTATTGTGTCTGAGTGCTGTTGAAGGTGTGAAATCCTTCTGTTATTTATTCTGTGAACTTTGTTGTTGAATCCTGTATTTGTAAGGATTGATTTACGCCAATAAATACACATCGCTCGCAAAGAACTGTCTTGTTGCTTAGGACTGCTTTTGCATAAAATCCTCTAACCCCGATCTACGTAACAATACATTATTGAACTAACTAATTTTTTTTAATTCTAAAGATTGAAGAAAATGTTTTATCTTGAAAACTGCAGCCTATTACAATAAATTTTAAATACATTGCCATTTAGACAAAGTGTAATAAAAATATAACTAAGAAATATATTTTCCAATATGATGCTCTACTTGTCTTAAATCTAAGTGTTCCAAATTTCACTTCTGTGTGATTCTTTTTTATCTAATAGTACGAGAGCTAGCAACGTTAGGAAAACAAGAATTTTAGAAAAGCTGATTCTTTAATGTATATTTCTCTGTGTCCTTCCGAACAGCGTGCGGGCTATCTGGCTGCTGGCAAACGTTGCGTTTATTAATGCGCATCATACCTTTACAGGAAAAAATGTTGATTTTTAAATTATTTTAGGAAGAAAATTTTCTTTTTCACCAAATTTAAAACGTTATTAACAACACGAATTTGTTAATGCCAGACATTTTTGCTGTTGCAAATAATGTGCCAGACGCTATTTTTTACTAAAAAAAATAATGAATTTCAAACCATTTTAAAATGTCTGTAATTTTAATATTATTTTATTCATACATAAATAATTACAAATTTAATTTGCCAGACACTAATTCGGTTGCGTTCTTAAGAGCCAGGCCGATTTATTGGTTAGTATAACGCGGTATTATGCATGTCGTTAAAAAGAGACAATGGCAAATTAGGTAGGCGGAAGAGAGACAGGAGTACGTTACACTATTTAAAGTATTCGAAAAAACTTTATTTTTATGTCTTCGATGTTGAGTATAATAAAAAATTAATATTTTAATTCTTATTAAAATAATAATAAGTAGTTGATTAAGGGGGTTCACCCATGTGACGAACTTTTTTTTAAGTATTCTTAGGGAATTTTTTTGACCACCAGTAAAAAGATAGAACTTTAAGTTTTTCATCATTTATTTATATGTATTTTAAGAGTATGTATATAACTTTTTAGCTAACAATATCCAATAGGACGTGAGTTATAGCTCTCTGAACACACCCTCCTCGAAAAAAAACGAACGCTCACTTCCACCACGATTCCGGCTAATTGGCTTATCTGAAATTTTAAAAAACTAACGGTGTTTTAATCTATAAGCTTAAATGCGCAGAATGGACTATATTCAATTGCAAATACCAAAAATTGGATTTTTGGTAGACTCTGAAGAAAACTTTCGAATTTTATGGGGTTTTCTGTTATAAAAAATAGAAATATTTTGAATTTTGGAATGATCGTAGCCCATTTGGTGCGTATATATGTGCTGAGTCTACCCTATATATTTGAAGTCTTTCGGTCGAACCATTCTTGAGATATAATGGTGGAAAGCTTGAAAAACACAGTTTTGAGAAAAAACGCGTTTAAGTTTCGAGTCCGATTAAAACACAATGAAAATCTAACTTAGCGCTACGAACACTGCTTATATAACACCTGCTTCTTTATAACGACTTCGAATTTTAAAAAATCACTTTACCACCGTATCCTAGACTTCTAAACATGTTAAGGATGCAATGTATGAAAAAAAATTTTTTTTTGAACCCATCACATGAATGAACCCCCTTAAAGTATTTTTAACAAAAGGAATAAATTGTTTTTTTAAAAGATAGAGGAAAAATTGCCATTTATACAATAACAAAATTCTCATTACTACTTATACATATTATGTTCAGGTAATCAGAATCTATTTTTCCCTTTTATATGTATTTTCATTCCGTGATAGTATCACAAAAAACTCATGCATCTCCATAGTCGTCTCATCGTCACTGCTCCCATTATTATCAATATTATTATCATCATCTTGCGTTTTGTTTTGGTTTCCTAGTAGTGTTGGTTCTGGAGCAAAAAAATTCATTATTAGGTTATCATGGCTAAATAA
>BMAO01015331.1:22500-44004 GCA_019973975.1 Trichonephila clavata | reverse complement strand
TTACAAATTGAAAAAATTCAACTGCTGCATTAGTTCCAGGGCAGCACAATCTAAATTTTACAAGAATAACTAAATTTTTAAATGGAATGTGTTTATTTTTGAAATGGTTAAACATTTCCACCCATCTAATAACAATTTCACTAGCTGATTTTCCTATTGTTCTAATTTATCAGAATCTTATAAATATGCATTCAGTCTTCTAATGTCTTCAAACAGACAATTGTCATCCATTTTAATGTCAGGCATTTCTTTCAATAAAAAAAAGTCAACACAATTTCCTATATCTGCCCAATTTCTTTGCGATTAACTCAAAAAAGACCATCGAAAACTGTTAATTCATGTGATATTTGCTTCAGACCATTTTTAAACATTTTAGAAACATGTTCAGTAAAAATTCTGTAATTCTCTGGTAAACTTTTTCGTTATGCTCGGATTTGATTCTTCTAAGTCTGAAAAATTTATTTTCATTATTAAAGGAACAAATGTTACTTCAAATCGTGATTTTTATTTACTAACTTCTATAGCTGAAATATGCTCACCATCAATCTTTTGAATCGTTTTGTGGAAAATAGATGCCTGATTATATACAAAATACATCAATATCTCCAGTAATTCATATTGTACCGGCATATGATGTTTAACAGTTCGCCCTGGCATCTCTGAATACATATATTAACAGATAAGTTTTAAAATATAGAAAAGGAGGACACTTTTCGAGGAAGGGCAGAACCAACAACAGAAGGATTGCCCTTCCTAAAAGAGGACGATTGTGGTCAACTTAATATTATACGTTCCGATTTCCTTCTCCATATTACTATTAGAAATACAACACTGATACATATTTTATAACTTATGATAATTCAAACTGTTTCATGAATAATTTATTCTAAATTTATTTGAAGTATAAGGGCAGCGTGGAATTTTGAATACTAAAATCCTTTATACTAGTGAGCATAAAATATATGCTGGTAGATACAACTAGTTAACGAAGCGAAGAGGAAAGCCTTTATTTAAGGACGAATTCATATCAAATTAGTTGATGGTATATGTTTCTGCTTTGGTTATGATTCTAATCATGTCTTATAATTCTGATTTATTACATTTAGGGTTGAGCGAATCACACAGATATTCCGAATAAAAGAAACCAAAGATAGAATTGTCATTTTTTTTCTCTCCCATTCATTTCGTTATAATTATGGTCTGCCCTATTCCTTAATATTTTATTGCTTCGCTAGTCCCGTCTGAATGCTTCCTTTGCTTTCTTTTCTCATTCCATACCAATATATTTTCCTATTTCAGGAATCTGTTCATTAAGATAACACGATAATGATGTCAGAAAAAGTCCGTCTTACACGAAAAACTATCGACTGAAACGAATTTTTCCCATTGTTGCGCTTGAATAATAACGATTAAAGAATTGAGAAGTGTTTTCAACAAATTAATAAGGAAACTTTATACATTTCATTTTCGAATCAAAGCATTTAAAAATAAAAAATCCCAAAGAAGTACTTAAATGAAAAATAAGAGTAAAGCTTAATATTTTTTTGTAGATTTATGGTATTTTGATTATTCAAAGAATTAAAATTTTTTAGTTTCGTAGCTCATGAAAAAAGGTAAATGGAAAATGGTGAAATGTGTATTATTTTTCGATGCACCATTATCTATGAAAATAATTAAGTTGCAAATGCAATTTTGTATCAAAACGTTAATATTAAAGCATCGAAAGCAGTCGTTTTAATTTATTCTAATTTTATTATACAACTAACATGATAATAAAATATTGTCAAAATTTTTTTGTGGGGGAAATTATGAATATAAATAATAAAAATAAAACTGTTATTTATAGCACAATGTATTTTTACGTTTTTATAGTCTGAAACTAGAGCGCGGGTTATGTAATGATATGCATTTAGTGTATTTGTGCTGGAGATCGGCTATCGTATAAATAAATAAAGTTTCTTTGAGAAAAACAAAGCAGTTATTAATTTATTGCAGTTTTCCTGAATGACCCAACTGCCACACAATTCATGACCCGCATGTGTTAAAATATAAGTTTAAAAGAATTATCAATAAAAAGAAATAATCTTTTTTGCTAGAATTTTTTCCCACTTTCAAGTTAACTTATTTCGAAAACAAAAAATATTTATTTTGAAGATGAAATACTTTTGTAATTACACATATTATGATGTTTTATGAATCAACTCTTTCAGCTGTATATTTAAAACAATCACTGTTAAACTTGAGTGATTGGTGGTTTCAAATAAATTTTTACTAGGAATTATTTTTAATCACACTACTAAAAGAACTTATGTAATGCTCAATAAAAATCAGATATTTTCAATTTCTATTTTATGTTGAATTATCTTTTAATTTTATACTGTAACTTCACATTTTCCTACCATTTTTGGAAATAATACAGTAAATATAGATATAGCTTGTATTTCTTAAAAATGACACGGACATTTTACGACGCATTACTTCACAGTGAAGAATTTTTTATCAAATGAGTTTTATAGAGTGTAAAAATGCACGTCGTTCCTGTATACAGTTTACTAATAATATCATATTCTAACAGCCAATTTTGGAGAAAAAAATTCTAAAAATATTGTTACATTAATAAGTTTGCAAGTTTTTACTTGTAAGATAAAGATATTATTGAAAATATCTATTATTTTGAAATCATAAAATTTCTACATCCTTTCCCTTTACCATAACTAAGAACGATATTACTTTTTACTGTGTTTTCGCGTATATATACTATTATTATATACCATGATTAATAACTAAACCTGACATCAGGATTTTGTACTTAGCTGCTATGGTTGATGGCTAACATTGTTTCTGTTGAGTTGTGTGCACTCCGGCTTGGTGACCCTCCATAGGAAAAGTTGGAGAAGGAATGAAATCTGTCAAGGCTCAAACTCCTCACGTTGTGGTGATGTAGAAGTTGAGAGAATAGGTGTCAGATTAGGTAATCATCCTCGTCATTTCCCTGAAATGACAAGGCTCGTTACCTATAGCCCTTGCGCAGTTTCAAAGCACGATGTTAATAATCATACTTGAATTTATACTCAGCGAGGTTGATGTACATGAATGAGTGAGTGTTTGTGTACGTTGCATAGTCACGCAACACGAGGATTATTGGAAACAGTGCTCATAATTTTGAACTATGGTCAAGTAACGAGGTAGACAAATGAGCATAACATTGTAAATGAATTTATGCATTTAATAATATAATTAACGCCATTTTCTGTGAAATTTTTTTTGCGTTTGCTGAATAATATAACCAGATTTACTCAAAAACGGAATATTTTTTAATTATTCGATTTATTATTATTTTATATTTAAAATGGTCGTCGAGAATATATAATTAACTAGTAATCTTAAATTATATCGTATCGATTATTCAGCTGCATTTGCGTTGCATACGATTTTGTCTATTGATTGATTGCATTTAATTTATATATTTCCTCTATTTTTATTACTTTATAGTATAAAGGTAAACAATTCAGTTATTTAACTTCTAACCAGTTCCGCTGACCATTTTTGTGGCCATGGTAGAGTAGTGGTCATGGTCATGAACTCGTGGCCAGCGTGTCATAAACTCGAGCGCAAGTGCCACTGAAGACCCTCCAAGTAGAGCAGTGGTTCCAAAGTGGTCGCTATGGACCCCAGGGGGTCCTGATATTATTTAGGAGGTCTGTGGAAAATTAAAATTGATTTGGGGGTCCCTGAACAATGTCAGAGGGACCACGCAAATTTAATATTCAATAAAAAAATTTTGATCCATTTTAATTTTTTATGGAAATTTAAATAAACTACAATAATTAACTTGGATATTCCCTACTGGGTATTGAACCCTTTTATGCTTGGAATAACTCAGAAGATCCCAAACACATATGAATCCATACTAATCCACGAGCATCTTTTTCAAATATTCACAAATGAGGGTTTTGTTGTCAAATTATTCGTGTATTGTTGTCCACAATGTTTGATCAAGGATACCACAAATTTTGGTTACAAAAACCGATCCCAATTTTAAATCCTACATTATGAGTTATTGTAAAGAAGCTGTTGACTACTTTTCCGTGTATTCCAATTTGGTAGAACGTGTATTCAGTGCCGTAAAAAACCTCATCACACAAAATAAGAAACCGACTAAAACTAGTGCTCGTGTGGATTTGCAGTTGCTCCTCACAAACATTGAGACGGACATGTATATAAATACAGTCATGACATCTCATCAAATTTTCATCCAAGTCATTAATGTTTTTATTTTATTTTAAACAAAAGTTATAATACTTAAATAAATGATTCTTCAGCAAAATGCTTTTTTAAATTTGTACTTTTTATACTATGCATTTATGTACCTTTTTCACTTGGAGGACCTTGGAAAAGTTTTGATTTTAAAAAGGGGGTCCGCGGGGCAAGTTTTGACTATCAAAAGGTGTCCATGGGCAAGTTTTGACTATCAAAAGGGGTCCATGGGCATGTTTTGACTATCAAAATGTGTCCATGGTCATGTTTTGACTATCAAAATGTGTCCATGGGCAAGTTTTGACTATCAAAAGGGGTCCATGGGTCAAAAAAGTTTGGGAACAACTGGTGTAGAGGGTGATGCATGTTAAATATGTCTTGGCTCAAAGTCTTCACATTGGCTTGTTGGGAAATTTAGGAAAGTGGAGGGCCTCCACCTTTAGCAGGTCTCGTTATGTTCAAAATTATGAGGTTCGTCGTCGATCGCCCTTGTGTATATGTAATCTTATGTAATCCTCGTGTAACGATATGTAAATCTGAATTAATGCATGATTTATATCTGACTTAATATGACATTTAAAGGTAAGTTTAAAATTTCCACATATTGAAATAGATTGATGGACAATGAAGTTACATGGCTTTAAACAATATTAATGCTTTCGATTTGTAAATAAATTTTTGGATGTTTAAAACTGATGAGTTAAGAAACACGCAAAGTAAAGACATTAAATTTAACTGCTCTGTTTTATTTATACGTTAGAAGACAATAAAAGTCATTTTCGGAGTAAAAAAAAAATCGGAAAACAAATTTAATATTATAAAACTGATGATGCATTTTGAATAAAGTATTTTTATACCTTTGAAAAATATATTCGATTAAAATAATCGTAAAATACACTTACTGCTTCATCATTTTAAAGTTAAATTGCGTTGGAGCAAATCTGTCATTTTTTGGTGGGATTTCAGAATTCAATTTACTTTAAGTAAGATGCTTGGCAAATTTAATGTTTAATATTCTAATTTTTTTCCATAAATACCTCATATATCAGGAGTTTACGGATATATATTTTATTTCCGCTATATATGATGTTTTTTGTTTATTATAATACATTTTGCTGCTTTCTTTCTTTGACAATTTTATTATCTATTGCTAATCTATGTAAAGTTATTGGGCATTACAATTGTAGCTGACGTGGCCTTATTTTGTTTCTTCTCCAAATATAAATAGAAAATACTACAAAAATTTCTGTGCTATACTTGGTTTACTCTTTTATGCAACAGACGGTTACTTTCCCCAAATATTTTAATCATAAACATGTTTTTTTTTGCTTATTTTTATTCTCTAATTTAAAAATGTTGGGCAATTTTAGATTTTTAAATGAATTATTCCTTTGTATCATCATTTTTAAAAAGGGGAATTTGTTACCTTATTTTATTCCTTTATGTGAGATTATTATAGAATTATTGTTATCGAATATTATAATATTATTATAGAATTTTTTCAAATCTTTCTGTTTAAAAAATTAACAGGCGAGGGTAGCCAGTTGTGGTGATGGTCGCGAACTCGTGGCCGTCTTTGTCGAGTCGGGAATACGAGAGGCATGATCCACCTAAACCCATAAAAAAAAAAGAAATTTTCATTGAAATCCAAGAACTTTTTCAATTCCAACTATTAGTTCACTCTCTCCCTATATGTATAATATATATTTAATTATATATATATCTCTTGTGTGTTCAAATTTTCCATCGTTAATAAAATACTTTCTCTATTCGTCCAATCAACTTAAAATAAATTTTTTTAAACTTGTAGTGGATGATTCTTGATGTTAATAGTTTTTCAAACATTAATTCATTAATTACCAGTTAATTAATTAAATTAATTACCGGTTTTCGACGCTAACTTAGATTCATCGATAATAATTAGACTAGATTAGAGAGTTAACTTTAAATTTTTGAAAAAAAATCTGATGATCGAGATGAAATATTTTAATACCTAAAAATTAATTATATTGGCTGTAAAACAAGAAACAGTGACTGATTTTTTTGAATTTTTAATATTAAGAGACATTGTTGTATTCACAATTTTTTTAAAAAATGTTCGTAACAATCTATATAAAGGAGAAAAGCGACTCACATTCCCTGACTGACTGATTGACTCACTCACTGACTGACTGACTAATCACGATATCTCCGAAACTATTCAAACTACATACTTGAAATTTGGTAGGTTCCTTTTATGGAGTAGAAATCAGTTAAGAACGGATTTTTTTTTTGCGAAATTCGAACCACAAGGGGGGTTAAGGGGTGTTATAAATAATTGTTTCCATTTTTACACTACTCAACGTACGATCTTGAAATTGGGTAAGCAGATTCCTTTCATATAGAGTAGAGATCCGCTACAAAATGGGTTTCGGGAAAATAGCCCCCCAAGTGGCGTTGCAGGGGAATAAGGGGCGTAAAAGATAAATACTTTCGTTTTTAAAATACTTGACCTACCGACTTGAAAATTGGTAGCATAGTTCTTTCATGAGTTAATATCGCTTCAAAATGGGTTTTGTGAAAATTGACTAAGGTGTTGAGGGTTAAGGGCGTAAAAGATAAATAATTTCGTTCTTAAAGTACTTACCTACTGGCTTGAAAATTGGTAGGCATAGTTCTTTATGGAGTTAATATCCGCTACAAAATGGGTTTTGGGAAAATTGACCCCCAAGGGGTGTTGGGGAGGGGTTAAGGGGCGTAAAAGTATTCGACGTATTCGTTTTTCAAGTACTTGACCTACTGGCTTGAAAATTGGTAGGCATAGTTCTTTCATGGAGTTAATATCCGCTTCAAAATGGGTTTTGTGAAAATTGACCTAAGGAGTGTTGAGGGGGTTAAGGGGCGTAAAAGATAAATAATTTCGTTCTTAAAGTACTTTACCTACTGGCTTGAAAATTGGTAGGCATAGTTCTTTTATGGAGTTAATATCCGCTACAAAATGGGTTTTGGGAAAAATTGACCCCCAAAAGGTATTGAGGGGGGTTAAGGGGAGATATATAAATAATTATTCCGATTTTTAAACTATTGGACGCACAGTCTTGAAATTTGGTAAGCAGGTTCCTATCATAGTGTAGAGATACGCCACAAAATGGGTTTTGTGAAAATAGACCCCAAGTGGCGTTGAGGAGCTTAAGGGCGTTATAGATTACTTTTCCATTTTAAACTCCTGGTAGTACAGTCTTTAATATGATAACAGAATCCTTTTATGGAGTAAAGATCAAATATATAATGTGTTTTGCGAAAACCAACCCCACAGGTGGCCTTGCGGTGTCTCAAGGGGCGCTATAGATAATTTTTTCCATTTTTAGTTTATTACACTCACAGTCTTCAAATTTAGTAAGCAGATTCCTTTCATAGAGTAGAGATCCGCTTCAAAATGGGTTTTGTGAAAACAGACCCCAAGTGGTGTTGCGGGGGCTCAAGGGGGGATACAGATAATTATTCTCATTTTTAAACTATTAGACGTTCAGTCTTGAAATTGGGTAAACATATTCCTTTCATTGAGTACAGAACCGCTATAAAATGGGGTCTCGCGAAAATTAACCCACAAGTTTCAATTCGGGGGAATAAGGGCGCAATAGATAAATATTTCCGTTTTTAAACTATTCGATCTACCTGCTTGAAAATTGTGGTAGGCATGTCTCTTTCATGGAATAGAGTTCCTCAAACAAAAAGTAATTAAAAATCGACACCTAAGGAGGGTTGCGAGGGGTGAAGGGGAGTTATAGGAAAAAAAATCCTGTTTTAGAATTGTTAGACCTGTGTACTTGAAATTTGTTAAGCATGTTTCTTTTGTTGAATAGGGATACAATATGAATGTATTTTACGGAAATAAACTCCTGGGAGGGAGCAGTGGGTTACTGGGGCGTGTTGACAAAAAGTTTCCTTTTTCGAACTACAAGAACTATAATAATGGAATTTGATTTACATTTTTCTTTTGTTGAATTGAAATCCATTAAGGGCGGTTTTTGGGAGAACGACTCTCAACGGAATTACGAGGGGGGGATAATAAAAATTTATTGATAGTAAAAATTTTGTTTTTAACCTATTAGATTTAGATTTGAAATTTGGCTTCCATGTTTATTTTATGGAGTAGAGATCCATCTAAAATTGGTTTTGCGGAAATCCACTTTGTTATAGGGTTACGAAAGTGTAAACATCATTCTATACTCAATTTTAGAGAATATTAGACAATACAAATTAGTAGTTCTGTCCTTTTTTTTTATCAAGAGGCGAGAGTTACAGTATAAGTATATTTTTCAATACAATAGAATTCTTAATGCAGGACTTAGATATGAATATTTTATATATATAAACATATATTTATAAAACGTCATGAAATACCCAGCGAAGCGGGAGGGTAACGGCTAGTATAATATAAATATAACAAATTTCTTTTTCGAAATGGTATTGTAGTTAAAACTTTCTCTATTTTTACAGTAAGCATTTCAAATTGTAGTTATCCCGTTTCCATAAACAGTTTTTAACCTTCCAAACACAGCAATGTGGATATAGTATTTCATTTTTTTCTGTCCAACTATACGGGTCAAGCTATAATCGTGTTGCACATACCGTAAAATTCAGTGTATAACGCGCCCCTATACTTTCGATCTGCATTTTTTAATTTTTAAACATATTCGCCATGTAATGCGCACATCTTTTTTTTGTGGAAGAAACCTGAAATGTATTTGTGCAATTCTTTTATGTTTTGAAGTCATGTATTCGCGCGAGGTATTATCACAAATTTTTGAATAAATAGTATATTTCTAGAACTACAACCCTTTTAAGTTCATAAAGAATGTCATTTCTTTTAAATAGACAGTATTTCGATCAATTTTTATGCTCATCTATTTTTTTTTATTTTTAAAGCTCTCATTTTTATACGTATAACTTGCACCCGTAAATTTGGATCTTATTTTTTGTATTAAAGCTGCGCGTTATACGCCGGATTTTACCGTAACTTTGACTATATTGCCATGTTAGGTAAACATTTTAACGAAAGAGTGGTCCAGGGGTAGAGCCACTGCCAGTGGAACAGTTGGTCTCAGGTTCAAAGCCTACCGACTGCTACTCGCCAGTTTTTTAATTTGATTTAAATTGACTCCCTGGAATTTTTCAGAGAGTGGCAGCGTATGCAAATTTATATCAATTCAATTACTTCTAGAATATTCCAGATGCCACCACTGTATCTTATATAAGCTGCTTTCCTCGAGCTAGGGCGCCAGTTGGTCTGGTGTTCTTGCATTCAATAAATTCTCATTGTTCTATTCAACCATTGTATTCTACTTGATCTACTCCAAGAATCTTCGCGACATTATTTAAGGATCAGGATGTGCTATTTCTCCCCCGAAATTAACTCTTATTTTGAATTGACGATTTAATTTGATTTTCTTATATCTTATACGAAAACAATTTACTACTTACTAGTAAAATAAGTTGTACGGGTAACACAGCTGACCTTGACTAAAATCAGTGATTTTATTCAAATATATATATATAGTTGGACCCTGCTTAAACGAATTTTGCGATTTAACGAATTTTTTCTCCCGATCAAATAAAGGTAAAAACTTATATTTAATGAATATATAGAGAATATTGAACCCCGAATCAACGAATTACTTCAAGTAAAAAAAGTTCCTTTTTATTAGTTTTGATTAGAAAAAAATTGGGGATCTTTTCAAATAACATATCCTTTTTGTCCGGAACAGAAAAACTTTCCTTATAGGCAGAAAAGTCGAAAACGAACTCTATCGAGTAAGGGATCAAAAAGCTTGCAAAACATCTATTAGTCAGTATTTTACAATTTCCTATTTTTTTGGTGCGTAATAATTCCCATAAGTAGTATTTTTAGCTGCTGAATAAAAAGTGTGTATTATCTAACAATGGACATTTTTGTGTAGTCACTTAGTACAGAATTTCGAAAAGGTATTTGTATATTTTGGACACCGAAATAATGAATATCCACGAATCAATGAATACAATGTTCGGTCCCGACAAATTCTTTTAATCGGGGTCTGACAGTTTACACATAAATCATTCGAGGTTGAAGGATTAATATTTTCGAAAAATTCAGGTGTATTGCAATTGAATCCTATAAATTATTTTATACATATTTTTATTTTGTGTTATTCTTTTAAAAAAAATGCAAGATTTTAATTTGTGCACAGTTGTTAAAAAATATTAAAAAATAAGAGGCATATTTTAATGAATATATAGTCGTATTTGAATTTTTTTTTCTTTCTTTTGTAGGTGTCAAGAAGATAAACACAACCGAAAGGAAAAAATTCAGCAACAACTATGCCGACGTATGGTTACCGTTAACTGTCATACTTTTAAATTTTCATTATAAAATTTGTAATCATTTATTTTTTTTAAAAAATATATAATTTCTATATTAATGAGTTTATGTAATGTAGTTTTTACAAAACTATTAATATTTTAAATGATTAAAATTTTACTCCAGCTATAGTTTATTTTTAGAGTTTTTAGTAAATTTATTTGTTTTTGGTACATAATTCCTAAAATCTGAAAATGAAATTGTTTTTCAAGATTGAAAACTAATTTTTTTCTTACTCTATTTGAATATTTGATAGGAATGCAGAGATGATTTGAATGAATGTTTAGATCATTCTTGGGCTCATTTACCTGATGTAAGAAATCCTTACTTTTCATGCATGTGTATATTTTTATATTTCAGATTTATTTAAATTTTTTAAATTTTAACTATGCTCATTATTGTATACTTATTCTTGTAACTATCGGCTGTTTTATGTACTGAATTTACACAACGTGATTTTGAAATTTAGCATATATTCACTGAAATTTTCGTACAATTGATTTTATAGATTATAAAAAAGAAAACATCGCATGAAATTTAGAACTAAAATTATAAAAGTACTTAAATAAAATTTTGTATTATTTGTGTATTACAATAAGGATTATTTCAAAGTTTTTTTTTACTATGAAATGATTTTTTTTTCATACCACGTACAAAATACTTACAATTTCATACCACTTACACACTCAAATACAAAAGCGAGTTTTATTCTTCTTCTCAAAGAAAACTAATTATAAAGCAGTTTTGTAGTTTTTTAACGGTTTCTGGGAAAAAAGTTTTTATTTTTATTTTACAAGATAATTGCCTTAAGAATATACTAATTAACTATCTGGAGAGATAATAATGATGTTCAAATTAATGTTAACGCTTTAAATCATTATAATGTTTCTATGTTTACTTCAAAAATGATGAAATTTCCGTTTTTTCCCCTTAATTTTCCACTGTGAATATTTTTATTTTAGTAGCGTTCTTCATTATTTCAAAATTAACACACACACACACACACACACACACACACACACACACACACACAAAAACACACACAACACACACACAACACACACAACACAAACACACACACACACACACACACACACAGAGATTTTTATTGCAATATTTTTATTTTGTGGTAATTATAAATAGTTATGGGACGATCAATTTTTTTAGTTGGATGAATACAGGAAATATGATATTCTGATTTGATATCTGTGCGTTAAGGTTGATGTTTTAACTTTAGAAGTTTAGTGACAATAAATTTTTACTACTATTTCTATAAGTTCTTAAAAATATTTTGTATTACACACATTTAACTTCAGATTTGATAAAATCAAAAAAGTTTAAAAAAGAAAATAAAACTTAAAAATTCTTGTGCTTTGTTTATTCTTTTAAAAGATAAATCAAGTAATTTCATAACTATTTTTTGTATGACGTTTTGATTTATCAGTGATGAAATATGGAGCAATGAGTTTGTCAGGAGACAAATTTAAAGCTCATTTGCGAATGATGTAGGAAAGCATGAACAGTCAGTTCTCTTACCATCTTTCCACACGTAGAGTGTTTAGCGACATAATGGGGAAAACAGCAGATGTATTGAATTTCGATAAAGTAAATTGTTGTGACTTGGTGCCTAGGAATATCGATTAAAAAATAATGCATTTGGTTGTCTGCACATGTGCTGAGATTATGAGTATTCACCGAAAGTTGTGAATGGTGCAAACCGTTTGTCGGACATGGTGCATTAATTTTAGAAACTATTACGCATTGTTCTCAATGACTAAAGGACTATAAGGGTTGATATCACCAGTAGCTATAACAGTTGGGATCCAGACAGTGTATTTCAAAACTTAATATAGCGTTCATTGTTACGTATGGCCATATGCAATTGGCACCCGAATCTCACATTCTTGCATTTTTATTTCATTAGAAACAGAGCTTGCAATGTACTATGGAACAATTAAAGAATGAAAGAAAGTCGCCTGGTCAGAAGAGTCACATTTTCTGGTCGATCACATTAACGGATGAGTGATAATATACCAATTTCCTAAGGAAACTCTGGACGCCGGAGACAAGTTGGCCGGATACAAAACGATTGTAGCAGTATTATGATTTGGGTAATGCTTTTATGGGGCACATTAAGGGATTCATCATCTCCATCGAACAATCTCTAGTGTATGTGCGCTACGTGAACATTATTGTAGACTAAATGCTTCTTATCAAGGAAATAGAGTTCTTTGAGGGTGTTGGGTTTACCAGCAAGGCCGAATAATCAGAAAGTATTTCGAGAATACTTCTGGCGAGTTCGTGTCTTTAGCTCTAAATTTATCTGATGAATCCAAAATAATATTTGTGGCTCCATTTGGAAAACAATCGAATTCGCACTACTACGCTACCACCTTGCAATGTGCGGGAATTGCAGGACCTGTTGGTGAGTACCTGGTGCTAGATACCTCAGTTTATTTGCTTGCTCCTTATCGAGTCAATGCCTTTTAGGATGTTGGAGGCTTTGCGAGCGAAAGGGGAGGGGGGGGGTCTTACTTCATATTAAACAGATGGTCCTAATGTATTACATTTTCAATATAAATATATATAATTGAAGTACCTGTGTAAAACTGGTACTCTTGTGCAATGTGTAGGACCTAAAAGTACGCAGAAGTGACGCAACACACTGTGGAACGAATTCAATTGAAGATACCTTGGATGCAATTTTAATCATGGAACTTACAGGGTAGACCAAAAACTAATAAGAACCCGACGTGGTGGAGATTTTTTTGAACATCCCTTTGCAAGGTATTTTAGATGTCCATGTCTGGGGATTTAGTATTGACCGGTGGAAGAGCATGAAGTGAGAAGAGGAGCCATTCTGTTGCAACTGTGTAGGGTGTCGTATTGTTCTTTTGGAATTATCAAATCCGGAATCTAAATTTGGAACCTAAATCTGTCAGAATGCACAATGGGCATGAATGGGCGTAGGTTGTAGAATAGAATGCTTAATATCTGTCACCTGTCAGAATATTTTCAAACATATCCAGTGGCCGATGAACACTCCTCTGCTGACTTGTAAGATTTATAGATTCTTGAGTTTATCTCCATACTTGTACACCTCCATCCACCCAATGGAATTGGAAACGAAATTGCTTAGACCAGAAAATGTATTTTCAGACTTCAGCAGTCCATTGGTGACATTGACAGGCCCAGGCGAGGCGTAAAGCTTTGTGCCGTGCTGTCAATACCGAAGACACGTGTGATCCTTCTGCTCCGAAAACTTAGTATCATTAAAGGTCTGCTGAACAGTTTACACGCTGACACTTGTTGATGCCCCAACACTGAAAGCCGTAGTAATTTGGGAAGGTGTACGTTTATCTTGTTTAAGGATTCTCGTCAGTCATCGATGGTTCCGTTCCTTCAAAGTCTTTTTCCGACCACAACGATGTCGGAGATTTGATGTTATACTGCATCGGTTCCTTAACTTTCGATTTGTATCCCTTTATGTATCAACCTGACATTACAGACCCTCACGCCTCTCCGATATAATATTCTTGATCGAAATGCATGTTCTGGAAGAGTTTTTTTTATTGGGGGGGGATTTATTATTGGGGTGCAATTTAGGAGGGCACATCTTTCAATTTTTCCACGAGGCCTTTCAGAGTCTGTAAAAGAGGGAAATCATAACGTTAAACGAGAGGCTCCGTGAACCCCCTAGAAAAGCGCTGGGGACCCCAGGGGTTGTCGGAACCATAGTTTAAGAACCACTGTTTTCCTGGATACCCGATATTTATGTTACACTCGAGAAATAATCGCGCTCAAAAATCAAAATTTCCTCAAAAACCCATTGCTTCCTCGAAAATGCTATATCCTATCATTCTGCGCCGATTATAACGCCCCATTCGAAGTCATTTACATCTTGATAACTAGCAGTTGTTGAAGCAGGAACCGATTTAATAGCTTTGGTAAACATTTGTTTTATATCGCAGCTCTCTGATTCGTTGCATACTTCCGTTATTTACATACGCACGCGTGTTCCATTTTTTTTCTAGATTTTCACTATATACACTTGCCTCCGAAAGTCTGCGTACAGGCAGTCATCTTACGTGTTTATGATATAATTACTATTAAAATCTCGCGTTATAAAATCAATATAGCTGTCAGGGATTCTTCAAAACTTCCTTATTCAAACAGCAGCAACAAATTTCACCTTAACATGAAAAAACAAGAATGTCCACCAAATAATCACCAACCTTTCGCGCCAGAAGTCTGCGTACTAAATAGAGCTTTTAAAGACCTTTAACTGTAAAATAATTGCGCTAAATCATGTTTTTAAGTAATTACAAGCTTCTTTTACGATTTATTTAGAATTAGATATTTGAAAACTTTTGTGGTTCCATAACAGGCAACAGAATAGAGATCGATATATTATTGATAGAAAAATCATCACAAATCTTCAGAAAAGGCGAAATTTTTAAAGAAATTGCTGAAATTGTTAATATGAGACATTCATTGATTCAAAAAGTGTTCATAAACTACAAATCAACTAACATTTTAACGTCCACGACAAGATACGGCCGTCCGTCTGCAGTGTCACCTTGAGAATCTTGCTTTGTAATACGCTCTAAAAATAAATCTAAGACTATAAGCTTCACAAATAGTTAAAAGTGTAGCTGAGATCTTGCAAAAAAAATGTGACTTTAACCACAATTCGAAGGGAACTGAAAAATGATGATTATCATGGCCGAGTTGCATTAAAGAAACCATTCATCTCTCGAGTGAAAAGAGCTAGACCTTTGACAAAAAACATCTAAATAGGACACATAATTATTCAAAAAATGTTATATATTAATTGAAAGTGTATTTTTTTGTAATATGGGATCAAAAATTCCTGGATAGATCTTAAGAAAGAGAATCCTTTTTCAACTATCAAACATGACGAAGGAGGCATAATGCTTGGGGGTGCATTGGAAGCCTTTCGGCTAGTAATCTGGAATTTATTGAATCAACAATGTACAAAATTGATTACTTTAACTTATTGAGGTAAGATATCAGGGAAAGTGCCGAGAAACTTGCAGTAAGTGATGATTTTTATTTTCAGCGGCACAAACGTACCGAGCAAATGACTCCCATTGTGAAGCCGTGGCTGTTCTGACATGTCCCAAACCAGTTCCGTAGGCCATCCTAGTCCGGTACTAGGCACAATACAGCATTTATGGAAATTACTCGAGTGAATAATCAGAGAAAACGTAATAACATCCAAGGAAATGCTCAAATCTGACAAAGAAGAATGGAACAAAACATCCTTAGATGAGACAACTAAACTAGTTAAATCCCTGCCAAATATAAGAGAGTTACAGAAAGAACGGAATAGCTTAAAAAGTGTTAACTTTTAGTTACAATCCATTATTGTAAAGTCTTTTTCCAGTGTACGCAGACTTTTGATGCCCACGATTTGTGTCGTTTTGGTTATAAATATTTGTATTATTTTGTGTAATATTCAGGTGATTGTTGCTTATACTAAAGACGTTAGATGAATCAATAATAAATAGCACTGATTCAGAAAGACTTCATTTAATTAGAGATTTTTGCATGAATATGAAAGATGATCGCCTGTACACAGACTTTCGGAGGCAAGTGTATTATGCA
This sequence comes from Trichonephila clavata, assembly GCA_019973975.1. NCBI lineage: Eukaryota > Metazoa > Arthropoda > Arachnida > Araneae > Nephilidae > Trichonephila > Trichonephila clavata. The sequence goes on along the minus strand of BMAO01015331.1, from coordinate 27,740 downwards.
TATATAATCGATTATGTAATGTATAACTGTTAAGGTCAATTTTGGTACATAATATGAGCTAATTATTTCGATTCAATAATTTATATTTTTCAGTACAGATGAATATGTGATTTTTATTTTATTTAAAATTAATGTTCGATTTTTTAAAATTTGATATCTGATTTTAAGAATGCTATTTAGATTAACATTAATTTTTTTCTGTGAGGTTTCAAACTTTTTTTGCTTTGTTTATTAATTTTTTTAAGAAAAATCGGTAGTTATTCTTATTTATGATTTTATTATTTTTTTTACTTCACAATACTTATCTTACTATTTTTTCATGTTAATCTCTAACATAAGATTATTATTTTAAATATTTATCTAAATATTCTGATAAATGTAAAATTATTCTTATTTCTCCTTGTATTTGTAAGTTGTACCCACAGTTTTGTCTTTTAAGATATACTTTAAATATTCCTTTATATTTTACACAGACATAATAACTTTTACTCACTTTTCAGTCCCCACCGATTGGATATTGCTGTGAGCATTACAATTATGTAAGTAAATTTTTAAAAATATCTCCTTTTTGAGAATAATAAGAATTATCTACATCAATTTGACACATATTAAAGGAGTTTTGTCACTTTTATTTTATGATATTACTAGCTGGTATATGGGTGAATTGAAAAATTAAGCAATACAGATTGAAGGATAAAGAAGTTTTTAATGACTTAATTTTACATGAATTGCAAATTAAACGAAAAAAAGCTTTTTGCATATCTCAACTGAACAAAAAAAAAACATATTTGTTAAACTTTAAGTCTGTAGATCTAATAGCCGATAAAAAGAATTTTTTTTTTATTTATAAAGTCCCGTAAATCTTTTGTGGGTTGATTTTTGAAAACAAATTCCTAAGCTGATCTCTGCTTAGCAAAAGTAATACATTGCTACAAATTTTGTGTGATGAGGGCTTAAAATAGTGTAAATAATTTATATATGTAAGTGCAATACTTTAATATTATTTTCTGTTGTATTTATTTGATGTTAAAATTGTAATATTCACAAGCAACACTGATCCTTATGTTATAATGACGATTAAATAAAAACATAGCGAAATGTTGGCGATATAACCAAGTTGGCATCCTTTTTGGCCACCATTTTGTCAACTTGGCAATGGATTGAACGGCGCAGAAGTTGCTATGCCAAATGCCACCTGGTGGGGAGCTGTAACAAAGAGGATAACTCAGAAACCTTTTCCACAAAAAAATACGTATACATACCAATTTTCATAGAGATTGGTTGAACGCTGTTGGAGTGAAGCGAGGTCATATATACAAACATTCATTATATACAGAGAGAGATTGAATGCTCTTGAAAGTTAAATGGAAGCTCACGTGTTTTAAAATTTTTAACTAAAATGAAAGAAGATCAAAGTAGAAATTTCTCGTTAAATGAAAATGATTTCTTAATTTTTTTGCTGCATCTTGAGAAACTTTTTAAGATGTTCAAACATATATATTTCTTTTAAGAATTGTGATACTTTTTGTAGATATAGCTTGTTTTCTGTTTGTTTTATTTAATGACTTCAATTGAATATTTTTAATTTGCTATGATCCACAGTAAAAGTATTCTAAATGTTAAAAGGTTTTAAGAGAAAAAAATATCCCTTGAGCGAGAATTCTTTTTTTAAAGCTTACTCGTACTATGTTAATGAATTTATTTTCTTAAAATTGTTATAAATAAAATTAAATTCCCTAAAAAATCACCGTTTGCTTGCGTGATTGATAATCCACTGTATGCAGAAAGAAGTATCAAAGAATCTCATCATTGTATTTATATACTTCTTCAGGGCATAATCCATTAACGGTAATTGCAGTAGTGCGCAACTCATCGTATTCGAAACGATCAACTAAAAGAGGAAGCTTATTCCTTACGAAAAGATATCCTTAAGCAAATCGTTATCCAAATCAAAGAACTAAAATGATGAAGATGAATAGAACTTCAGGAATAACAATAAAGAAGTACTTAATACATTGTTAAAATCACGAGGAAGAGTAATAATGATCCATCTGCTTCGGAATATATGTGTGGTTGGCGAAATGAATGATTTTAACAGAAAATAATTGAAGTGATTGGCGAGATCGAATTGTGAAAGTTCATTATTATAAACGAATACAAAATATGTTTTTCGAAAGAATTTTGTACTTTTGAAATTTAATTATTTTAATGTGCAGGAATGAGGATACGACATACTTGACATTATACGATTTATCGTTTATCTCTGTTATTTAAGTTTACCATGTGATATTCAGCGAAGAAAGTTAAAACTTTAATTTAGAAGCTCCTGTTAAAAGTGCTATTAGGATTCCAGGATCTTGGAAAAGATACCTTTGTAAATTTTCTGAAGATAAAATTCAGTTCATTAGTTCTAGATGACAACAATGGTGTTCTTGTCTTTTAAACATTTTTGAAAGTGATTTATTTTACAAAATACTGTGAGCAGTTACGTTTAGAAAAATGTTTTGAGATACGTTCTTTATGTTTTATTAATTTTTGATACCTTAATGCACAGAGTAAAAAATAGTACTTTTTAGTTTCAAAGTGAGTTTTTACTTTACATAATATGCATTGTACTGGATGATTTTTTTAAAACTGATATTATTCAGAGCCACAGGGAGATCGATCTAGCAACCGTAATGGCACCAAATTTGGTATGGAGACAAATAATGGCATGGAAAGTACGATTCTGGGAAATAATTAGTTCAAAAAAATCTCTGATGGGAGTAGTCATGGTGCTATAAAATGCAATAAGTGTTCCCAAAAAATAAAAAAAAGTAAATTCACACATAAAACAAGTGTTAAATGTTATATAAGTTTTATTCACTACATTCACTTTCCTGGTGAGGAAAAAATTCAGCTTGACCACAGATCTCACTACACATTCTTTGCTCAATATTTCCAACGGTTATGCGCAACATATCACAAGAAATATTCCTTATTGTTTATGATATGTAAATGACATTGGTGCTGAAATTAAAAAAGGCCATTGCTGCTGCTATAATCACTGTTTTCATGATCTAAGAGCTTTCAAGTCAAAATTAATTGAAAGACATACAAAAATTATACTGTATAAAATCAGATCCCTACTTACTTATGGATCTGAAATTTGGACTTTGATTAAATCACTGACTGAAAAGCTGGCCATCTATGAGCGAAAAGTTCTTATATATATCTTTGGTGCTGGGAAGTGGAATGGATTATGGAGACAACGAGATAATTTTGAATTATATAAGCCATTTAAGATGTCATTAAACCCATCAAGATTGGTCGCTTGAGGTTTGCGGGTCACATCTGCCGTATATACCCCTCATCTTTGTCGTTCAGAATTTTCAATTGCAAACCTATTGGAACTAGAATTAGGTGCAGGCCTGAATTCAGATGGGCTGATTGTGTGGATGACAATTTTTAAGTTTTAATCCGGCACTTCACGTGTGAAAAAAACAACCTTAACTTCACACGCCGGGTATCTCATACCCAAATGTGTTTACATTCTGTTTTTACCCTCAAATTTGCATACAAAGGGGAAAAAGGAAGAAAAGAAGGACATATAATTTGGTTATTACACTTATTACCAGTAAATGTAGTTTTTCTGTTCTTTTTATTAGGGAATTCAGTATATTGTTTATACACTCCTTTAGTCTTCGTCGCGAGTGAGTGTGATGTTTACACTGGGTCTTAATTTATTTTTTTTAAAAAATTTCGTAGATGCATTGCTTGCTAGATTTTTCCTTTTTTTCTGTTAATCGAAATCCAAAACACTTAAGAAACCAACGTCTGGTTTGATGTTTAATAGGTGGTTTTTGACTACTTAACGAAATAATTTGAGCATTTATTGTCGCAACGTTCATCAACACAAAAAATATTGTTATAGGATAACGATTAGATTTTCTAGCCATTTAATATGCTGCGGTCATTTTATCAAGGACGATAATTGCTCTCTCGTCTTAATTATCTGGATATATTTCAGTAGAAGAATCATACTTGCTATTATACTTTTCATCATACGATTCTTCCTCATCATCCCCGAAAAGAGTCTTTCTTCATCCGAAAATACTGTTGTACTATATCTATTTAATACTGCATCTATTAAATTACTTAAATATCACATTTCTTCATCATAACTACAATAATGCATCATTGCATAAGAAAGATTTTAAAGCGTACTTATGCATTTAGAGCTGTAAAGGCGATTTACGCGCAGGGTATGACATATCCGAAGAGGTGGTATCCAAAGATATACCTGTAGAATTCGCCTATAAGCTAAAACCTCTCAAAGGATATGACCTTAAAGTCAGCTACACAAAATACTATTCATTTCCCGAAAAAAGTTTAGATGGAATCTTGAAAAAAGTGATGTGGTGGGTATGACATACCCTGCACGTGAAGTGCCGGGTCTTAAGAGTGACTAATTGGAGAACTGTTGCTAAGTGGAGATCAGAATGAAAAAGGGTTCTTGAGAAGGCATTGGCCCACCTAAGGCTGTTGTGTCAATAGAAGAAGTTTATGATATGTATACGAATAATGGTTATTTATTATACGTCGACGATTACTATTGCAACATCTTTTCTCACTTCTTCTGACACAGACTTACATCCTCTGCTTTGGCGAATTGTCAGTGACTCGGTTTTTTTGAGTTTCTTAATTATTCTTTTAAAAACTTTAAGCGATAAAGCTCTCCTTACGTAGCTTCTGTTGGGTCCTAAGCTCACGAGGGATTGTGAATAATTAAGATGATACAGCTTTTCCATTAATGCGTGTTCTGATAATGTGAGTAGCATACTAATTTGAGCGGGCTCATTTCGGCTGAAAATACTTTTTTCGGAGCTGTCTACATGTTTTAATGGTCCAAATGACTTGTGAAGGATTCTCATATGAAATAATAATTTTTTTTTGCTTTCGTACCCATGTTTTATACTGAGTGTTGGTTTGGTTCTTTGTTTCACGGAATCTAACAGCCCATGTCATCACCTTCCATGCCAAATATAGTTCCATAGAGGGTGTTAGATTGAGCAACATATGGCTATGAAAAGGACCGGTTGGGTGGCGTGGTTGGTTTGTCGCTGGCCTTTTGCACCCAAAATTGCGGGTTCGACCCAAGCCCAAGTCGGTGAACTTTCATGATGAAGAAAATTGACAGTGATCATGTCATATGAGTATATGGCATGAAAAAAATCCATAGAGTGCCTGTTTAGCTTGGG
>BMAO01015331.1:0-17500 GCA_019973975.1 Trichonephila clavata | reverse complement strand
TATTTTCAGAAATTGGTGAAAAGTATAATTATGGATAAAAAAAAACACCTTCATTATATTTTTCTCATTTGGATCCAAATTTATTGCTAAAAATTGATTTACTAATCAATATATTTATTATATATATTTATTAACAGAAAAATAGAAATCTCACAGAATAAGACATTACGCTTAGAAACTGAAAATGGCAAGTAGAAGGGAATCTTAATGAAGAATCTTGATTACAAAGAAACAAATAAAAATTCAAATGATTTGAATTTATTTTTGAATGTTCTTATTTTTTTAATTTCCACCTGGAAATTCGGTATTATATTGCTTATATTATGAAGTTAAAATTTAATTAAAATGAGTATAAAGTGTTCTCTACCTAATGAATGATTGTTTGTTAAATAAAAATGTATAATAAATAATCTGTTTAATAATAATTTTTTTCTTATCTTTCGTAAGAGTAAAAGAGATTTTTTTTTTGCAATAAAAAGAATTGGATTTCTTTTTTATCTACTGTACAAAGTTCTAAACATTTTTCTCAATTTTTTAAGCAATCTTTGAAATAAATTTTGCACTTTTATTGTAGTTCATAAGATATAGTTCATAAAATATTTAAAATAATTTGTTTCCGTATACATGTTGTACTCGATTAGGTATTTATATTTTCGTTTCATAAATTATTTCATAGAATATTATGAAAAGTAAGATTAATTTTAACCGATAAAGATGTATATTAAAAAAAAATCACAATATATATATTTTTTAAAAAATGTTTAAAATTTTTTTGTCCAGTTTTTTATTAAATTACATATTTTATTCCTACTTTACGATACTTTTAGTGGAATTAATATCAATATTAAAATCAATATTTTTCATATAATTTTCTTATAATTAATATTCTAAATTGTTAATGCGATTGTTGACTATTTTAAAAGTATAACACTCTCTTAAAAGAATATTTTTAATACTAACTAATAAAATAAAACTTTTGCATTATGAGTGTTTATTTATTAACCACCATCTTTTTAATAATGCAATAATTGCCTTCTTTTCAGTGTCTCTACGGACCTTGATGATGAGGATGATGTTCTCGTTCTCTTCAGTATTTATTAATTACTTGTCAAGATATCTTTTTTCGAAGTTTTTTGAAAAGTTTATTTAATTATTTATGTAATATTTGTGTTATTTTTTGTTCGAATAAAATTCTGTGTTAATATAAAAATTCTTATCTCGTCAATACCCCTATAGCTCCAATCATATGCTAACTTAATGGCATCAAAGAAAGAAAATTCGTTTTTCTGTGTTTACTAGAGATATGTTACCTTAAGAATTTGTATTTCCTGTTTATTTAGAATAAAAATTGTTCCCATTTTAAAATAATATTTTTCAACTTATTCTTGTAACTGATTTATGTTTGAAGTGTAAAATGCTGGCATTCTAAGATGTTTTTCACGCATAACATGAACCTTCACAATTATTGCTCATTTTAAGGACAGTGTAAATTCATACAGGATAAATAGAATTAAATCAAAATAAATTTTAATAAGTTGAACATAAAAAACGAAGTGCATTGGAAACAAAACCATCTTTGCATTGTGAATACTGAAATCCATATTTATTGTAAACAGGAATAAATGAAACAAAACATTTTTATGTGCTGCTGAGTTGCAATGAACCTGTTTACTGAAGGTCAAATAAAAACACGAAATTATGAAAAGAATGGCTGAGAATTGTAAGTCTTTGATGAATCGGTAACTAACTGAATTTAAGTGACATGACTGACAAGAGAACTTAGACGTGAATTCTGGAACCAAATAAGATTACAATAGATATTGACCCAGAAACGGTTTTTACTAAAACAGGAACATGATACAGCCATTCATTCTTTGGCGTGTCAAACAAAAGGAACAAGTTCTCTTTCTATTCAATGGTACTCCTACTATTGCAAAGGATCTTTAATTCAGTGACCAACATATTAAGTCTCTTAATTCATTATTTATTAGAAAACTTCATAGAAAATAAGATTGTGGTAATTTAAAACTTCGTTTCAACAATTGTATACAAAATTTTAAATTGTAGACAATGACAATGTTTCGCAATGAAAAAAAAAAAGACAAAATCGGAATAGTCAGTAACAAAATGCAATGATTTCTTGCTTAAGAATATGAATAGCAATGAACTGAAATGTAAAAAAACCAAAACACTATGCGTACATACACAAATGTGTGTTCCCAAAGTTTATAAAAAATTTCACTGTAACGAAACATACCATTTTTAATATTTTATGGAATTTCGATTTAATTTAATCATCTAAAATTAAGGGTGTAACGGATGTGCTATCCCATCCGATAGTGTACAAGAGTTAGAAGGAAAACGAGCAATAGTCAAAACAACACAATTTATTTACTATTCTCAACAACGACACAAATTCAACAACCTAAATTGAGAAATGCATCAATTGATAAATATGGGAGCAATCGCGAAGCAGACGAGATAAATAATAAATCGGATCACTTATACTTAGCACGTCCAGGTAATACACCTTCTTATATTTGAAGATAATCTCTAAACTAATCCAATCCAAATTGACCGAATTCGATTTAGCAACTAATTGACCAAATCGTCAATCTTAATATTAATCAAATAATCTACGAAGTGCTCTCGTATAGCTTTACTTTGTTTTACTTAAATCTTCATGCTATCCTTTAGCTTCTTTCTCTCCTACTCGAACAGGAAAGCTATAACTTAAGGTATCCGAACACGCGTTCAGAGTACTTTTTAACAAAATAGCATACTAAACATTATAAATGCTCTTTTAGGACTCAATGCCAATAAATATTACTATTTAACTATCAAAATTTAAAATAAATTACCTGAATGTTACAAAAATCATAATTATAAGTGAAATTTTAGCAATATTTTTTAAAAACTTCAAAGCAGTCAGAGAAAAAAGTAATAAACATATATTAGTAAAAGTATTACTAAAACAAATTAGATGCATTTATCTAGAGAATGTACTAAAATTATAATTTTTTATTAAAATTTGAAAATTTTCGAGCTAATTGAGTAAACATTATAAGAAATGTTGCGTTTTTTATGAGATCATTATTTAAATAACAAGCCATAACTCAAAAAGTATTCATACAATAAGAAATATTTTAGTACATTCTTTAGAAAATAACATAAATATCAGGTTCAAAAAGTTTTATAGAAATACATGCGTAATATTTTGAGTTATAAGACTCGCCATCATAGATTTTGAGCAATTTAAATGCCCACTTCTGGAAGATCAAAAACCCACTTCCGGTTTTTCTAAACTTATAAAATTGATTGTAACTTGACCTCTAGGCAGTGTAGAAACAAAACAAAGTATGTTTCGTAAAGTCAAAAGATTGCTCTATTCAATAAAATAAAAAACAAAGATACCTGTCTTGACTGAATTTGGTCATTTTCAACGTTTTCGGATAACTTAAAAAAAAAAAAAAAAAAATACATGATATAATTTACATATATAGCATCTTCCTCTTCGGGAGGAAGTTTTCATTAAAAAAGTATTTAAAGAAAACTATTCCCCAAGAGGATTGTTAAGAAAAAAGCAGATAGACCTGTTACAAGGGCACATTTTTTTTAACGTTTCTGCGTCCATTCACACCATTGCTCGTTCTATAGCTTTTTCAAAGCATGTAAGGAGATATACTGCCTCACCTTTTATTAACTTCCCTTATGAGGATATCCCTTACGTTTCCTTTGAGCTTCAGAGTCAGACTTAGAAGAGCTCAATCAACTCTCAAGAACTGCAACATTATGAACTGCGATTCAAGAAGTCTTATGTAAAATTTGAGATGTGATTGGAAGCATTGTATCCTCTCTAGTGGAATACCCAGTTTGAGCCACCTAAAAGTTCACCATAAAACAATGAATGATTTTCTAAAGCCTATATATAATGTTGGGAGTTTTGACGTTCAATTTAGACAGTTAAAGAGATTTAAATATTATAAGCAAAACAAACTGATCATAAAACTGTACTGTAAAATTTCATCTTGTCTTTTAGCAGACCCAAATGTCCACCTATCAAAGTTGTTCGAATTCCATTTTTTAATCAGTAAACAACGCAGAAAGTCACGTGAGGGAGTGAAAGTTTATTAACACCGCACTATATAAAGTAACACGAGAGTTATTGGCGATGTATCTCGTAATTCTGAGCTATGATCAAGCATCACGAATGACAATTTGGCTGGCCACCTCCTCTCCAAACTATGGCAACGTGAAGACTTTACGCCTCAATAAACTTAACGTGCCTTATTCCTTCTATTCGGCAGGCCTTCATTGGTACTAGGGCTCGAACTCATGACATGCAGGCCACGAGTTCGTGTCCGTAACTACTATGCTACTGCGGTCACCGGCAAGCTATCTAAAGTTATGTAATTTAAAGCTTACTGAGCTGAAGATTTTCTTTTTGGCTCGTTAAAAAGTGGGATTTTCATCACATTCTTTTATGATTAATGTGTATCCTGTTTTCTTGTTTTTTCTACGAACTGTGTTTCTTGAAATGGTTATTCCAGGAATCACTATTTTACACGTGGAAACTATTCTCTAAATTTTCCTATCACCTGTATAACTTGCGATTCGTAATTTTCCTGATCGACATTTTGTCATTTTTGCTTTTAAATCATGATACATGCTCCACACCGATATGCTTAGGACAGCAGTAGACTCTTGTACTTTTTCTGCTTACTTTTAAACATGTGAATTGAAGCAAACTCACCCGCTGATAATTGTGTCAAATTCAGCATTGAATTTTGAAAAAGTTGAGATACAATAAGCATTCTAGGAAGTTGAGGAGCATAATAAGGAAGTCAAAATTAACATAATATGAAATTTTATTTAAAAGTTTGGGACACCAAATTTCAAATTTTTCTTAAAAAAGATCTTTTTTTTTACTATTCTTTATTATTGTTGTCATTATTATTGTTGTATTATTTCGTTATAAAATACAAAACTATTAAATTTCGTAATAAATTTTGCTTAAGTTAAAGTCCTTTTTATTTTGCCTTTTTCAAAACAATTAGAAATAAATATTGCTTAAACTTTTGGGACTGAATGTATGTGTAGAAGAATAACTAATTTAGAGTTATCTGTATAGCTTTGAATGTCTTGATATCGTCAGAAATTCGTCTCAGCATGGTCTCCTCGACAAAATAACAAAAGTCTCGGGAAGCCACACAAACCTACACTTTATCACAATAATTTTTCACTGTTTAGGAAGATTTGATGGGACGAATTTGAGCGTCAAGTATCTCTTTCAATTGTATACCAGATTCACTAAAAGGAATTGAGTAACTTATATACACAAAAAAGCCGTGGCATGTGTGTTCAAATTATTTGGGAGTGATTGCACTGTGTTTTTTTTCCAGAGGAGTAGTCAATGCGCAATCAGTTCCGTGACGAGAAAATCAATTTGAAAAATACTTTACTAGAGAGAATGATTCAAGACCCTCCTTTTTTGGGGCTCGTGTTATATTCGTATTCTAGTCGGTGTGTGTCAATGTGATGTAGACTCTTCAATCTACGCAACATTTTTCAGCATGTTCAGCAGTTGAGGGAAAGTGGATTGCATCTCGGGTGTAGTTTTTTCACTTGATCGAGTTTCAAAATTACGAGATACTTTGCCAATAGTCTTCGCTCGACTTAGAGTGCGAAATCAATAAAAATCAAATCAACATGCCGAAGCAACGCAACCGTTTATAACTTATATAAAAAATAGTTATAAGCCTAAGATAACTATAGTCATGTCATGATAGAATAGTCTTAGCCACAGTAGTACTAGAGCAAACTCCTGTCATTAGGAACCAGAATTTCAGGTTTAAACAATGTTTTTCGGCCAGCTAACCTTCACCTGAATTTGCCAATACTCTGGGCCATAGGGAAAGCAAGAAATTTCTAGAGTAGTTTAACTATTATCCTAATCCTAATCTAATATATAAAATTCTCGTGTCACAGTGTTTGTAGCCAAACTCCTCCGAAATGATTAGACCAAATCTTATGAAATTTTGTGCATATATTCAGTAGGTCTGAGAATAGGACGTAAACTATTTTTTATTCCGATATATCAATTCCGATATTGTGTGTGTGTGTGCAATTAGTTAATTAAAAACCTTAAAATCCCTGTCTGTTGTTTCGTTTGGCGTTGAAAATCGGTTTCGCATCAGATGTGAAAATACTACTCTGTCAGAGAAAAAAGAAAACCCAGACCCACAGATAAAAAGTATAGGAAGATAAATACAGCACTGTCATTTAGGGAAGTTGTAAATGTTATATTTCTGTTGAGCTTTATTCCATGTGAAAGAGTTTTATGATATTTCGGAAAAGCACAAATATAGTTCTCACGTTCAGTTAATTAAGTGATCTCATATAAATCAATAGTTTTTAACACGTGTCACGAGCTCTCACCACCAACAACTATTGTGTTACCTGTATAAGCCATTTCTGCATATTTTCAGACATTTTGAGTTCTTATTTATTATTTATCAGTTTATTTATAATAAAACGCCAATTAATAAAACAGTTATACTCAGTGCGTTCAAAATTTTTGGGAATCATTTTCAATGTAAATAGAAATATATACGTATTTTATAATTGTGAAAGGTGGAGGTAAAATTATAAAAGAGCAGATACGTTATTAGTATACCTTTTTCTAGCATTAAGTACTTCAATTTGATCTATTTGTGTGTTTTGTACAGTAAATAATGCCAGCAAGACGCAAAGGGTCTGATTTAGACCGTCGAATTACTAAATCTACAGCCATGCGAAATAAAAGAGCTCAAAGAACAGACGAAAAAATCCAACAGGATAATGAAGATATGCGTGTGAATATGGCGCATTTGCGTAAATCACAATCACAGGAGGTACGAGTTGAACAAAATCAATGAAGACGATTAGAACAATGACAAGCGTGTCGATTCCCATTTGATACACTCAGAGCAAATGACCAACAACGCCAACAAGTACATCGAGCATTTTTATCCGATTCATTCCACCGTATAGCATTCGAGTATGAGCCCAATGTTAAATATTACGCTCATTCGAATGTGGCAATTGGTGCTATGGACAAGGAATGTCCGCATTGTAATGCGCTTCAATTAAAAAATGAGCCAGCCGGGATGTGTTGCGCGTCAGTGCTGAAATAGTGTAAAATTATCACCTGGGATGAATGCACAATGGCCCAAAAACATTCGCTTGAGGCGTTGAACAGGACATTGAAAGACATAAAAAACGACGACTAACTGTATTTGGTGGCACCCTGTTACTCCTTTCAGGTGATTTCAGACAAACACTTCCCGTCATTTCACGTTCAACGTACGCTGATGAGATCAACGCTTGCTTGAAATCATCGCAACTGTGGCGTAATGTTGAAAAAGTAGAGCTGAAAGTAAATATGCGCGTTCAAATGCTTCAAGATCCATCCGCTAAAGTATTCTCAAAACAACTGTTAGACATCGGCAATGGAAAAGTAGCTGTAATGAAAATACTGGATGCATAAAATTGCCGATCGATTTCTGCACAATCATTAACTCGCAAAATGCTCTCATTGACCAGATATTTCCCGATATACCGACACAATGCTTGAATCATGAGTGGTTGGCAGAAAGAGCAATTTTGGCAGCAAAAAATGTGGATGTCAACGATTTGAATTTCAAGGTACAACAGTTGTTGCCAAGGGACTTGATGTCATACAAATCTATTGATACAGTTTGCGATACCAACGAAGCTGTAAATTACCCAGCAGAGTTTTTAACTGATTGGATTTGCCAGGCATGCCACCGTACCATTTACAAATGAAGGTTGGATCTCCCGTTATTTTGCTTCGTAATTTGAACCAACCACAGCTGTGTAATGGCACGCGATTAGTCATTAAAAAATTGGTGAAAAACGTTGTCGAAGCTAGCATTTTGAATGGAAAGTTCCAAGGAAAAGATATATTACTACCACGAATCTCTATTATCCTCACAGATGTGCCTATTGAAATTAAACGGATTCAAGTTCCAATTAGATTGCCATTCGCAATGACAATCAATAAGTCTCAATTCCAAACGATGTCTATCTTTGGCTTAGATTTGGGCACACCGTGTTTTTCACACGGAAAATTATACGTGGCATGTTCTCGCGTGGGTAAACCATCTAGTTTGTTTGTGTTGGCTAAAGATGGACTCACTAAAAATATCGTACACTCCATTGCACTAAGAGACGAATAATGTTATTTTTTAACTGTCATAATTTGTAATAGAGATGTAATTTGAAATTTATTAGTTAAAATAATAAAAGTACAAAAAATTGAAAAAAGGAATGTTTGATGCTTTGTTACTTTTATAAGCCATCATCGTTCACAGCGCATCATTCAGTCATATACCACATCCCCACACACTTACAATGAGTTAGTTATGTTTTATTTGACAACCAAAATATTCACTAGAAATAATTTATTTGGCAAAACAACGTTTGCCGGGTCAGCTAGTAATATTATAAATGTGAATGTAAGTTTGTTTGTTTGTTACGCTTTCACGCCTAAATCACAAAACCGATTTTAAAAATTCTTTCACCAATGGAAGACTACATTACCAGGGAATAAGATAGGACATATTTTATTCCCGTGTTCCTACGGGAACGAAATCTATACGGGTAAACGTCAAACTGAACGCCAAATTCAACGCCAAGCTGAGCTAATGAAGTTACTGGCGACCGATGCTGTCCACGAGACATAGTGTAACGCGCACATGATAATACGCTGACACGTGTCATAATTTTTTTTTTATGATAGTTAGCTCACTGTTCAATTAAGTATGACAGCTGTTTCGGATGCACTTTTAAAAATAATGAATGATAGCTTCATAAACAAAAAGCAATTCAAGTAACAAAAAGTTTATAAGTTTTACGGTTAGTTTTAATCCTATTTTTTCTTTCTTTATTTTATTTTTCTGGACTCAAGTGTAATATAGAGGAGGGGGGATTTGAGTTTCGTGATTTTTATATAGATATCAGGGTGAGATAACGAATTCATTCTGGCTTTCGGACACCTATCGCTAAGTGAAGTTGCTTGGTGATCGATTCTGGTCGCCAAAAGAAATTGACATCGCCCCCCCCCCCAAACTACACTTTAACTACTGAAACATGGTGTGATTTAACAGTTTTACTAAAAGCAATTTTTTAAATGTTTTTTTTTGAAAAAAATGTCGAATGTTTTTTGTTACATTTATTATATGTCAAACTCAAACTTTGAAAAATATCGCCAAGTTGTCTAAAACCTTCTCTATTTCATCAATCCTAGAAATTTTAATACAAATTTTCTTTCACTTTTTAATGAGAGAAATTATATAAAGTCTTAGAAAACTGAGTGATATTAAAAGCTCTATGGTATATTAAAAATTTAATTACTTTAATTATTTTGAATTTATTATTTTTTAAAAAAAATAATTCCGTTATAAAGCCATGTTTTGCATGAAATTCTTCACTTATACTGAACCTAGATATTTTATACGGAGATCTTACTATGAAGATATACTAGATATTACTATGGAGGATAACATACAATGACAATCACCGAATAAAATTAGGGAAATTTACGTAATACTCATATCTCTTGCGGTTTTCCTAATCCTCAAACCCTTTGGAATAAGCACAAATAGTACATGACGGAAGATATTTTGCGACGAATACTGCAAGTGCATGCAGATATGACTTTCAATGAATACATCTACAGTGAAACGATAGTAATAATTGAAAATAATGGTTGGGAAGAGAGAGAGAGAGAGAAGCTATATGATTTTGGAAAGATTAGTCCGTGACAAGTAGATGGAAATAACTTCGATAATGAAATAGCTCGAGAATTAGACTACAATTTTATAGAATTGCAAGATCAAGTAACAGAATTAATCCCTCAATTAACTCCAGAACAAAGTCAAGTCTTCCATCAAGTGTTAAGTAAAATAGAATAGGGCAGTGGAGCTCTCTTTTTTCTCGACGCCCCTGGAGGAACCGGGAAAACGTTTTTGCTAAACGTATTATTTATGTCCATCAGAAAAAAATCAGAATATAGCAGTTGTTATGACTTCTTCCGGTATAGCCGTGACACAACTGACCGGCGGTCGTACTGCACATTCCGTTTTAAAATTACTAATGAATCTTGCACATGAAGATTCGCCCGTCTGAAATTTCAGCAAAAATAGCTCTCGAGGCAGGATACTTACACAATGTAAGCATTTAGTGTGGGATGAAAGTACAATGTCTCACAAGAAATCTATAAAAGCGTTAATTTGAACTCTTCAGGATTTACGAGATAATACAGATATTATGGAAGGAATGGCAGTTTTATTGGCTGGTGATTTCTGACAAACTCTCCCTGTAATCCGGAGGGTACACCGGCGGATGAAATCAGAGACTGTATTAAATCATCAAGCATATGGACTAAAGTTGAAAAATTCATTTTGAAAAAGAATATGATTATTACAAAGTTGATGCAGAATATACTTGGTGCCACTAGTTTAACAGATGTCAGGAAAGGGAGAATTGTTATCAAACCTCGAATTATCCCCCCCCCTCGACCAACCGTTTCAATTCAAACCAGTTCAATTTCCATTCAAACTCAGTTTTGCTGTTACTATTAACGAAGCGCAAGGGTGAACATTGAAATTAAAAATTGCAGGTAAACATTTCATTTGGAAAAGTCATGCTTTTCTCGTGACCAACTATATGCTGTCTGTTCGCGTGTGTCCAATGCCCGAAATCTTCGCATGTTTGCACCTGACGGAAGAACATATAATATAGTATACAGTAGCATCCTAGAATAATATTCTGTTTTGAGCTCTTTTAAAGAGGAATTATTTGTTAAACGTAGACTCTTTCACAACTTTTTAAAATATTAATAGCAGTTATTAAATTATTTTTGTTAATTATTACACTAAAGTATATTTTCAATTTTTTAATTAAGCTCAATTTTACAATTTTTAAATTTTAATGGTCCCAGTGAAGCATAAAAGAATTATCATATTATTTTATTTACTCTCTAATGCTAATGATTATGACTTCGACGTTTATTTAAAGATATCAAAGCGAACGAGGTCGTGGGTAAAAGCTAGTAATATTAAAAATGTGAATGTAAGTTTGTTTGTTTGTTAAGCTTTCACGCCTAAGCCACAAAACCGATTTTAAAAATTCTTTCACCAATGGAAAGTTACAATATCAGGGCGTAACATAGGGTATATTTTATTCCTGTATGCCAATGGGAACGGAAACTATACGGGTAAACATCAAATTGAACGCCAAATTGAACTAATAAAGTCTTTTTTCGGTTAATGGCGACCGATGCTCTCCACGAGACATAATGTTACGTGCTCATGATAATTCACTGACACGTGTCATAATTTTTTTATGATACTGTTACTTACTGTTCAATTAACTAGGTCATCAGCTGTTTCGGATGCATTTTTGAAAATAATAAATGAGAACTTCGTAAACAAAAAGCAATTCAAGAAACAAAAAATGTATAAGTTTTACGGTAAGTTTAAATTCTACTTTTTCTTTCTTTCTTTATATTTGTCTATCACATTTAAGCAATAGTTATCCTAATCCTAATAATATTATAAATGTGAAAGTGAGTTTGTTTGTTTGTTACACTTTCACACCTAAACCACTAAACCAATTTTAAAAATTCCTTCACTAATGGAAAGCTACATTATGAGCGAGTAACATAGGATATATTTTATCCCCGTATTTCTACGGGAACTACGTGGGTGAAACCATGGTCGCTGCTTAACCCCGCCAAGTTGGCACAAAATTATGCATATACTGGAAGTTTTATAAATATTTTCTCACATTTGTAACAAATAACTGAAACATAGTGTAATTTAACATCTTTATTAAAATGAATTTTTAAATGTTTTTTTTAACTAAACGTCAAACGTTTATTATGTTGCATTTACTAAATGTCACTCAAAATTTGAGAAATATCGCCAAGTTGGCTAAAAACTTCTTTATTCCGACAATCCCAGAAATTTCAACACAAATTTTCTCCAACTTTTTAAAGAGAGAAATGATATAAAGTTTTAGAAAATTACGTGATATTGAAAGCTCTATGGTATATTGAATGACACTTTCAATAAAATTTTGGTTAAAGTGTAGTATAGGGGGCCGTTTGGTGATGTTGATTTCTTTTGGCTACCAAAATTGTTCGCCAAGCTACTTCATTTACCGACAGATGTCCAGAAGCCTGAATGAATTCGTTATCTCATCATAATATCTATTTTAAAATTGCCAAATCCAAAGGCCCTACTGCACTTCACCAAAACTTTATATTTATCAAATATTAATAATTTGAATTTATTATTTTTTTAAAAAAAATAATTCCATTATAAGGCCCTGCTTTGCACGAATTTTTTCACTTTTACTGAACCTAGACATCTTATAAGGAGATATTACAATGAAGATTTACTAGATATTACTATGGAGGAAGCCATACAATGCCTATCACCAAATAAAGTTAGGGAAATTTTCGTAATGCTTATAGCATCTTGAGATTTTTCTAATCCTCAAACACTTTGGAATAAGTACAAAGAGTACATGGCGGGAGATATTTTAAGATGATTACAGCGAGCGCAGGCAGATATGACTTTGAATAACAACATCTCCAACCAAGAGTTAATAATAACTCAAAATAAGTTTTTCTTCCCAAAAAGGAAGAACTGTCTGATTTTGGAATGATTATATATATATATATATATATATATATATATATTTAAATATATTCAAAATACCTCACACTAATATAACCAAGCAAATATTCAAATCATATTCAACCTAGAGTACAACATCATATTTCAAAATTTCAATGGCGAATAAAAATAATGAATATCAACGTTTTCAAGCGAAATTAAAATTGTATAAGATAAAAATTATAAAATATCCAAGTGCAACCTCGGACTTAGGACCGATAAGTGGGGTTAAACTAGTTTGATGGCGCCAACCTTCCCCCTATTGCAACTTGGTAAACTAATCTGGAAATATCCAAATTCACAAAAATTTAAAAATTTAAATTAAAAAAACTTTTTTTAAAAATTTAAAATTTAAAAATATTTCTCTTTTTAATATTTAAAAAAATTAAACTATTCGCCATTGCATTCTGAAGGATATAACATAAAAATGTTAAAATGCAAAAACACCTTAGTGCATAATAAAACAACCATAAAAAAATCAAAGAATATGCACCGATCCTTAAAATGTTTGTAAAGAATGAAAAAACCTTAAAAGTTTGAAAATTCAAAACAAGAGTGTAGTACATTCAAAAATTAAATTCTTTTCAACATCAAAACAGATTACATAAATAAAAATAAAAAATAAAAAATCTCACCCCAAATCATCTTATTAATAAATGAAATCGGTGAACGGTATTCCAATTTCTCAACAATTTTTCATTTCTCCTACATTATTCATCACTCCCACTAATGCCACGCTATAACCCAAAACATCAATATTCTTACTTTCGAGTTTAAATATGTAATATTAGATGAAAGCCAGATTGCATTCAAAAAGTTTTTTGATAGGTCATAGAAATTTTGGTTGGTCACTAATAATTTTAAAGTATAGTCATGTAAACGTTGGTATGTGTGTGTATCAAAATGTAACCTGTGTGTGGAATGAACACATTCTTCACAGCTGGACCACTAACAAGCTGACTTTGTGGACGTAATGTTGTGTGGTGGATCTGTGCATTTCGCAAAACCTATCGTGGAATCTGTCACAAGTTGCCAATTTTTATGAGTTTAAAAAGATTTTTAAGAAATGTTTTTGATCTATGTATGATTTCAAGAAGTTGATGGGATAATCACTCTGTATGCAATTAAATAAAAATTTCTGAATGTTCTTGAACTTATCAATATTATGTGTAGTTAAATTATTATTTCTCATCAAGAAATTTAAAATTATGTTTCTAAATATTGATATGTGTATGCAACTATTGAAGTTTGGGATCTTTATAACATTAAAGTTAAATGCATCCCTTTTATCATAAATATTACTATATAGTTTGTTGTCAATGATATGTAAATCTAAATCCAAGAATTCAACTTTGTTTGAGTTAAAATTTGTCTGTATCAATTTTAAATATTCCGGATAAAAATCAATGTTAGGTTTAAATTCCCTGTCTCGACCAATAACAATTAAATCATCTATATATCTCAACAAAAGGCATGATGGATCATTTCTTCGACCTGATTCATAATGGTGTAAATATAAGTTAGCAAGACTATTACTTGCAGGGCCACCCTGAGGCAAGCCCTTTATTTGTTTGTAAAGTTTGTTATCAAAAATAATGAAGTTCTCCTGTATTACAAATCTAATTAGTATATTAAACTTTTCAAAACCAATACAATTATTTAAACCATATTTCCCATATGCATCTGTAAGTATCTGAATCATATCTTCTATTTCGATAGAGTTAAATAGGTCTTCAAAATCGAATCCATGCACTGAAAATACCCCTTGTTGCTCAACCTTCTTTATTACGTCATAGCTGTTTTTTATAATAGAAGAATCTTTAAATTTGTCTATTGTATCCTGTAATATGTTCTGTAAAAATCTTCCCGATTTAGATATATAAGTATTGAATCCATTTGTTACACTGCGGAATTTGACTGGATTTTTATGAAATTTGGGAGTCAAAAATATATGGGGATATTTAATACTACTGTTAGAAATATCCAATTGTCTACAAAATGCTAATAATCTGTTGTTAATTTCTTTCATACAAAATTTGTTTACTTCATATGCATTATTATTTTGTATATGATCAATTAGTAGTTTACTATAATAATATTTGCATATAATTGCATAGTTTCCCGGGACTTTATCCACGTAAACTATCACGAAGTGTTTTTGTAAATCCTCTATAGGTCTTTTTATTTCTCTATAGGAAATATCCTTTTTTGTTCTAAAATTAAAATTCAATAAGTCCTTTAGGACATAAAAACCATATTCCCTAAAGGCCTGAGTAGGTAAGTTATATTTTATTGCAATATTGAGGATAAATTTGTTAATATCTTCAGATAGTTGTTTTTTTACTATTAAGTTGCTATTGGAGATCATTAAACGAAATCCAGTGCCTTTGTACATAATTTCTTTCAACTTTTGATCTTGAACTATCTCTATGTTTCCTGTTACAACGTGCCCATGATATTCATCCACATATTCTCTATAATCACTGCATCTACATTCTTTCTGATCTACCATTTCCATAATACTATTATAGTTAAAAATTGATCTACCAAGCTTTTTATTGTACTTGAACGCTCGTTTTATCAATACATTCTTCACTGGGAATAAATCCATGTGTTTCCTAAATATTTCAGAAAAATGTATCCCGTTATATGTTTTATTCATATATGTTAAAGTGCAGTATTCTGTAATATAAGCCTCCTTAGAGTCTGTCTTTATATCCAATTTATTAGCAATATATTTGCATAGATCCATAACTAAGTGTGATCCGTGATTATTTTTTAATCCAATATTTTTTATTAAATTTAATACTATTATTATTTCCTCTTTATTGAGTCCAAATAAAAAATACTTTATTTGTCCAACATTGAAATTATTCTCAAAATCCTGTAACAAATTATTTAATTCCTCTCTAATTGCATCCCTTTCTCTATTTTTTCGCTTTTTGCGTCCACCTTTTCTAGTTCTTTTAGTCTTATTACCGTTATTTCTATCTTTATATATAGACTCCTTATCATTTTGTTTCACAGCCTGGATTAAATTTTTGTTGTTCCATATTACATTTAATCCATAAGGATACATAGCGTTATAAACACCTATATAAACATTTTCATACCATAATCTTTTTATCTTATTAGGTACAATCCTAATAATATTCAACACAGCACTTTCAAAACCATGTTTATTAAAATGCTGTATTTCTACCCTACATATATTTTTTGTTGATGTATTTTTTCTAGTGTCTGATCTATGTTGATTAATTCTCAAGTTTAAAGTTCCTGATGTTTGACCTACATACTTAAAACCACAGACACCACATGTCAACATATATACACAATTGAAAGTTTTACAGAACTTAAATTCTGAATCTTCATTGTTTTGTTCAAGTTGCATCATGGGGCAGGTTTTGCATCTTTTATCCCCACATTTTCTAAAGTTCAATTTTAAGTGATCCGTATTATTATAAAACATGTTATCAAACTTTTCGTCATATTTAAGATCACTATAATTCGATTCATAATTCCTCCACCTCGATATATCATAGTAATTCCTTACAAAACCAGTATTCCAAATAATACGTGTTTTATATTTCCTAATGTATTGATTATCGTGTAATCTTAACCCCGAAAAATTCTCATTAAACGACGAAAAACAAGCTAACGTTTTTTTGTTTTTTCTTATGTTTATAATTTTTTTGCATGCTGTCTCATGTTGTCTGCGCTCATTGCTTTCCCCCATATGACGCCTATGTAAATGTATCATTTTATCACACATTCTATTTTATCAGAAAACCTCAATCTCAAACTAATGGTAACTGATTGACGATAGCAAAAATACCATTATATTGCACCACCGAGCAATGACAATCAATATTGAAAGCCAAGTTGCCAGTCTCTAAAAATATATAAAACCTTGATATCATTATATTTGAGTTAATATACTTAAAATCCACTTTTTCCTCATATCTATATACACAGCAATAAACCCACAAGAAATTCATACTCCATGAGATTAAGATTCACATTCATATTGAACACATTTGTCGATGTAAGCTTTTTGTGTGGCATAAAAGTAAGATGTGTGTCTCCCAAGAGAGATACAGAAGCGTTATACTGGACTCTTCAGGATTTACGAGATAGTACGGATATTATGGGAGAAATGGTAGTTTTATTTTCTTTTAAATCTAGTTTTAATGAGAGCCATTTATAAACCCCATGTACGACAAAGTATCACACAGGGGCTTACAGAAGTAAGCGTGAAGCACACATCACAAAGTAAAGAAGGAGTTTTAAAGTCATGTGTGAAGGATTACAACACAAACATCCATGCCTTCTCCGGTATTTGAACCCAGCCCCTGCGGCACCGTAGTCAGCGTCACTAACCACTATACCGATGGATAGCATGGTAGTTTTATTGGTTGATGATTTCCAACAAACTCTCCCTGTAATCCAGAGGGGTACACCGGCAGATGAAACCAGAGTATGTATTAAATCATCAAGCTTCTGGGCAGAAGTTGAAAAATTCAGTCTGAGATCGAATATGATTACGAGAAAAATGATGCAGAATATACTTGGTGCCACAATTTTAACAGGTGTTGGGAAAGGGAAAAGTATTATCAAACCTCGAATTCCAATTATTTTCTCTGACCTACCTTTTCAATTCAAATCAGTTCAAATTTCAATCAAACTCAGTTTTGCTGTTACTGTTAACGAAGCGCAAGGGCGAACATTGCAATTAAAAACTGCAGGTAAAC
>BMAO01015330.1:0-17500 GCA_019973975.1 Trichonephila clavata | reverse complement strand
ATTTAAATGCCTTTTGAAGTTTTTTAATAAATAACTAAAATTTTCTTCTAATATGTTAGAGAAATATACCCCTTATCTTCAAAATATTTCAAATAAATAATATATTCTTTAAGTTTTTCAAAAATAGTCAAAATTTTAATTAAACCTTTAATAACTTTGTCATTTATGAAGATAATCTCACCAAACCTTTTTTTTCGTGTGTAGAACAATGTTACCCAAAATCTGCACACGAAGATTGAAAAAATAGCTTAAAAATTACGGATTTAAAAAAATTGTGTTTTTAGTCTAATACCTTTTTGCGAGAATTAATTCAGCTAAACCAGGGATGGCGAACCAGCGTTCAATGAGTTGAACAGGCTGAGAAACCTGTCCAGCGATAACTAAAAATTAAAAAATAAATTAAAAGTAAAAAAACTTTTTTAAGAAAAAGCTTTTATTTAAACGCGCTAAAAAGAATAAAATAAACTTTTTTTACTATCAACTTATAACGTCGTTACACAATTTATATGATATAAAGGCTTGTTGCGAGATTTACCTGTGTAGATAAACAAGTAAAATAAATAACTTGACCTGATTGATTTTAGTTTTTAAAAATTCAAACTAAGTAAATATGAGTACTTAAATATTGCGACAAGCTTTTATATCATATAAATTGTGTAATGACGTTATAAGTTGATAGTAAAAAAAGTTTTAAAGGAAAAGTTTATTTTATTCTTTTTAGCGCGTTTAAATAAAAGCTTGTTCTTAAAAAAGTTTTTTTACTTTTAATTTATTTAATTTAGTAAGATACTTTTTAGCGTCCACAACAACTTTTAAACGTCTTGGCATTAGTTTAGTCAGCTTTTTGTATCTTCTGCAAGGATATTTCTCCATTCTCTTCTATGATCTGTAATTCATATTTTGTTTTTCATTCATATGTCATGTTTTCTTTTTCTTAAATCAAAATCTCACCAAATAGCTCTACTAGGCTTAGATCAAGTGATTTAGATTTTCAGAATTTGAGGACAGTTATAGAGACACGAGTGGTGTACAATGAGAGCAATGAGCGTGACGCCATTATGTTGTTAAAAAGGAAGTCTACCAAAAATTTTTGGCGGATAACTTCACATTTCTCTTTAAAATATATATTTTTTAAATATATATTTAAATTAAGCCCATGGTTCACATTATCATCAAAAAGTACCAAATTACCTAATTCTGAAGCTTATTTGCGTTATTTGCATTCTTGTGTATTTTACAAATTTTAATTCATTTAGAAAAAATATGATAAACATATATTCGTTTCAAATATTTCGTTTCTTATTTAATGTATTTTATAAAGGGTTTCTTTAAATCCCCTCCCCCTCCTAATAATTCTTTTTAATAAATTTTAGTAAATGTAAAACGAATTTTTTTAAACTTAAAATAACTCTTCGATTTGTGATTTTCTTTTTATATAAGCATAATTTTTTCGTCAAAGATTTAGAAAATATTAATCATAGCATACAATGAAAAAATGCGACGCAGTGAAAGAAACGACTCATTTTGAATCTTTATTTCAGTATGTGAAATCTACATTAGTGTATAAGAACAGTATTTCTTACACAGAAATGATTTTTAATCATTTCTTATAAAGTATTGTTAAGGAGTACAGCATGTGAAATGAATTCTTGTTTAGCTTATGATAACTTCAGGACTTACAAATATGTTTCTGAATTTCGATATCCTCCTTTGTCAATACTTTTTTCAATTACACATGGTTGTCACACGTAAAATATTCGTGACTTGTTTTGTAAAAGACAATTACAATTGTTTTGAATTAAAAACATTTTTTTTAAATATGCCCTCAACATCTCCTCTTGCCTATATTTCCTGTTAAGTTATAAAAGGTTTTCATGTATGTTACCATACCTGAATAAGTGGGGACCTTTAAACTTCTCTTATATTCTGTTTTGATTTTTATTCCCGAAAACTTTCTTTATGTTCTTTTTCCTTGTTATTCATTTTGAAGTAGTAAACACAAAGGAATTACTTCTTTTCATTTTGACAATTTTAAAAAATACTAGTGAAACGTTTAGAAATAATAATTCGAAAAGTCAATTATATATATATAATTTGTGAAAAATTCCCAGATGACAAGGTTTCATTGGCAATTCCAACAGTTGCTGATAAAAACCAAAATTCGAATTTCAAAGAACAGTTGATGTGATATGTAAAGTAGTCTGAATAAAAGTATCCGCTAAAGCGTCTTTTGCTTTAAGTACATTTAATGGAATCCATGCAGTGACTGATATGACCTGATATGTTGTCCAAACAGCCACTGAAGTGCAATATTTTATGCACACTTGATGATATCCAGGCAGGGACTGATGTACATCAAACAGCCTCTGAACTGCAGCTCTCTAAGTGCAATTGAGGGTGTCCAGGCAGTGATTGATGTGACTAAACTTGTAGACCAAGCAGTAGACTAAGTTTAGTGTCTTACACGCATTTGATGGCATACTGGCAGTGACTGAGGTGACCAAACTTTTGGTCCAAACAGCCACTGAAATATAGCCCTTTTAAGCACCCTTGATGGCATCCAGGCAGTGACTGATGAGAATAAATTTTTAGTCCAAACATCCACTGAAGAGCAGTGTTGTAAGTACACTTGTTGGAATTCAGATAATAACAGATATGACCAAACTTGTGGTTCAAAAAGCTGCGTACGTGCAGTGCTTTAAGCACGCTTGATTGTATCCAGGTAGTGACTGATGTGACTAATCTTGTAGACCAAACAGCCACTGAAGTGCAGCCCTGTGAGAACACTTGATGGTATCCAGAAAGTGACTGATGTAAATAAACTTGTAGTGCAAACAACCACTGAAGTGCAGCGCTCTAAGTACACTTGATGGTATTCAGGCAGTGACTGATGTGACTAAACTTGTAGTGCAAACAGTAACTGCAGTGTAACGCTTTAAGCACACTTGATGGTGTCCAGGCAACGACTGATATGACTAAACTTGTAGTCCAAACAGCCGCTGACCTGATTGTATGCTGTGCACATAGATGCTGATATGACTAGTTTGGATCCAAGCAGTTCTTGATGGTAAAAATTAGCAGTCCAAACAGCATCTTCAGAACAAGAGGGAAAAGTTTTCCTCCTCTTGACATCTAAAAAAAACATTTTATTTAGTAAAAAGCTTTTTAATTCAGAAATATACAAAAATGGCAAACTGAAACAATACGTAGTGTTATTCTAAATTAATAGCGTGCAAAAAAATTACTTTCAAAACTTAACCCGAAAAATATAAAAGGAGCACAATGAACTTTAAAAAATTTTAATGTCTAATTTAGTTAATTTTTCGAATGGACGCAATGTGTTTTTGCAAAGGGTATTTCTGTTGTTTTTTAAAGAGAATGCAGTTATATGTTTAAAGAAATTGCATACAATTTATAGAAATTTCATGAATAATGTTAATTTTTTTAAAAATTTTATTCGTCAATTTTTAAAAATGAATGTGATAAATTAAAACTACCAACTATAGTAATGACAAACTTTTTAATTCTTATCAAGTATACATAATGTAAAAATCTTTTCTTGGATATCTATACGTAGACAATCAGGATTTCTTTTTAATTTGAATTAATATTGCTTCAATTTTTCCAAAATCTATTATTCTGCGTGTTTACAAAAATAACATCTGCTACATGTGAAATCTTATTCGCTATTTATCATATTGGAACAGGTTAAAGAAATGTCTTCTGACATGCTTCAATTCCACTGTCTATTTCTATTCTTCTTAAATATCGCATATGCAGGGTGTAGCCAAATTCGACCGACAAATTCAGAGGGGGGGGGGTAGTAGGAAGCATGGTGACAACAAATCACCATAGAACATGGAATTGCAAACCACGTTTAGTCGGTGATAATCGCAATAAAAGTAGCGGTCGGGAGTACCATGATCCAGACGATGGGAGTGGTCAAACGAATGCGGGGATGTGGATCTCATAGAGAGGAAATTTGATTCCAACTTCTTCTGCAATTGCTGCAGGGACTACAGGTCTTTGTGAATCAGAACATATGGTTTATGCGCGATGGTGTAACAGACAATTTTCGACTGCGGTGCTTAATCAACTCCATGCTATATATTCCTGGAGGTGAATTAAATACGATGGACCTGTCGCTTGGCAGAAATAAATTGAATAAGAAAACTATTCATTACCCATGAATAACTAGTGTTGCTTTTACTTGTTTATAACTCCTATTCTGTTTTGACAGATTCTTCCTTATTTAAAATAATCTCAGATCATTTCATAACATAAGTGTTTTTATTTTTTTAAATTGTTTAATTACATTTTAATAATACTTTCACGGTTTGATTGTATAAAGTAGAGTAAAAATAGATCCCCTCTAATAATAGTCCAATATTAATATAGTTTCAAACTGCAAAATTCTGAAAGATGAATGATTTTCTTAACTTACATGTTCGATGGTCTTTTTTATCAGGAGGTTCTGCTTGGTTTTTCGATTAGGAGGACAGTCTAACCGAAATAGGCTAGGGGGCGCCCGTGGGAGTCCAAGGTGCGCCTCACCCCCACTCCTATTCGGTGTACTGTGATCCTGTGGCATCGAAGCCCCTTTTGAGTGGGGCTTCGGTAGTCACAGTAGTCACAGTTGTACTGTAAAGAAGGAAAATAAAAAGTTACTTTAAAATGAAAGCTAGGGGGGGGCACACAAAAATGGTACAATTTATTAAAAAAAATCGATTTAATGGTTTCCAAACATTTCTTGGTTGCCTCATTTGTATACGTATTTTGTAAAACAGTTTTTTTTGCTCGGAGAACATCAAACAACTAATCATTTAATTTCTTAAAGAAAAATTTAAAAATTCCTCAAGGGATTTTTAAATGCTACTCCTCCTACATGAATTTTAAAATTTTATAAATTATTTCATCTGTCCTTAGCTTTTGATATAAAGAAAAATCAGTGATTTTTTTTCTCTGTGATAAATCAGTTTAAAACTTTCACTTGCTATTAGGATATGAATAAAAACTAACGTAAAAGTTTGCATAACTCGAGGTTTTTTACCATAGAGTTTTCAAATACTTTTTTGTGAGATTATCGAATATATCAAAAATAACTTAGGCTAATTTTTTTTATTATTTTTTTTTGTCCGATTTTTATTAATTGAATTGTATTATGTCCCCCTAAGAAAAAAATATCCGAAGAAGGATTAAGAAAGGATTAAAAAATAAATGAAAAGGAGAAAATAATTAAAATTTTTGTGATCGTAAAAGATTTTAACTTTAATAATATTAAAAATGAAGCCGTTTCTTTTGGTTTCAAATGATTTGTGATGTGTGTGATATCTATACAAATAAATAAAATTGAAGTGTCTGTTTGTAATTTCAAATTAGCAGCTTTTTACTTAATGCACTAAAAGTATATACGGTACTCATAACAAAAAACCAATTTTTAAAATTTTTGTCTGTCTGTCTGTCTGTCTATCTGTCTGTCTGTCTGTCTGTTTGTTCCGGCTAATCTCGGAAACGGCTGGTGCGATTTTAAAAATTCTTTCACTAATGGAAAGCTACATTAACGGGGAGTAACATAGGCTATATTTTATTCCCGTATTCTTACGGGAACGGGAACTATACGGGTGAACGTGAAACTGAATGCCAAGATGAACGCCAAATTGAACGCCAAGCTGAGCTCATGAAGTCGTTGTTTTGGTTACTGGCGACCGATGCTCTTCATGAGACATAACAGTGTTACGCGCACATCATAATTCGCTGACACGTGCCATAATTTTTTTTTATGATAGTTATCTCACTGTTCAGTTAAGTAGAGCATCGGCTGTTTCGGATGCACTTTTAAAAATAATAAATCAAGGCTTCATAAGCAAAAAGCAATGCAAGAAACAAAAAATTGATAAGTTTTAATCCTTTCTCTTTTTTTTATTTACATTTTTAGTCACATTTAAACAATAGTTATTATTTGCTTAATATTTATATTGTAATCGAAGAATAATTATTTTCAAGGTATCTTTCATTTTTCTACCTCTCTGTTTTTCTTAATTCAAATTGTTCTTAATTTCTTAATTGTTAGTTTTTTTCATTCGTTATATTTAAGCTGTTTTAAACTTTAACAGCTGAACTTTAAGTATAATAATTAGAAATCAATGTTAAACATTGTTAGGCTTTTATTCTTGAAAATATTTCAGATTTTGATAAATTACTCTTAGGTTATTTTATTTAGTTAACTGCGTAGGTAGTTGTTTCTAAAATAATTCAAATTGTTCTTAATTTCTTAATTGTGAGTTTTTTTAATTCGTTATATTTAAGCTGTTTTAAACTTTAACAGCTGAACTTTAAGTATAATAATTAGAAATCGATGTTAAACATTGTTAGGTTTTTATTCATGAAAATATTTCAGATTTTGATAAAAAACATAGCATTTATGATGATGTTCACAATCTCAATATAAAAGAAGATTCGTGGTTGTGTGAAAGATCCATTTTAGCACCTATAAACGACCAGGTTACTGCGCTTAATCAGGGCATGTTAAATAAGCTTCCTGGTGAATCACAAACATACCTTTCCATCAATACAGTTTACAATCCGGATGAAACGGTTAGTTATCCAACAGAATTTTTAAACAGTATAATTGTGCCTGGTCTACCTCCTCACAAGCTAGAACTTAAGATTGGCGTTCCCATCATACTACTCCGTAATTTAAACCCACCAAAACTTTGCAATGGTACTAGGTTGCGAGTAGTGTCATTGCAAAGAAACGTTATAGAAGGTCGTATAATATCCGGATGCGGAAAAGGTAACATAGTACTTATACCACGAATTCCCATAATACCATAGAATTTCCCGTTTGAATTCAAAAGACTACGATTCCCTGTAAGTGTCAGCTTTGCTATGACAATTAACAAGTCACAAGGGCAAACGTTAAGCAAAGTTGACATAGATTTAACTAAGAGTTGCTTTTCACATGGCCAACTATACGTGGCATGTTCACGTGCGAGGAATGCCACTGGCGTTTTTGTTTTAGCTCAAGAAAATCGTACACCAAATATTGTATATAAAGAGATTTTTCAATAAATTTAATACTGTATATAGAGAGGATGTTCAATAAATTTATACGAAAAAAACCACACAAAAATTAACAAAAAACAAAGAAAATAAAAAAAATAAAACAATAAACACCAAAAAGCAGAAAGAACACAAAAATATAAAAACAAAACATTGATTCACAAAGTAAAAAAATGACATTAAACTCTCTCTCTCTATATATATATAGCGTGTATGTATTTCTTAAAGTGGAATACAGAATTATTAAGTTTTCGTAAGATCTGTGAATTGAACAAAACACTTTTTTGTAAATTTCTACGTGAACGAAGTCGCGGGTAACAGCTAGTAGTGATATAAAATCGTAAATATTTATTCCTAGCGACGTTTTTTATCTTATTATTTATAGACGTTTGCCACTTTGCTTAAACAAAGATTAAGCATCATTCTTAGTTCTAAATTGTTTTTTTTTTTTTTTCATTTTCAAAAGTAAGAAGAGGAGCTCGTGTTATAGTTTCCGGTACTTTAACGCAACCAACAAGAAATGCAGTTTTTAGCTCGTTTTTCACGTAGTGGAACAAAAGCGCTATTAGGACGCAAATTTCGTCTTCGTCTTCGTTCCATATTTTGTCGTACCTTTTTCTCAGCCAATAAGCAACTAATTGACCTCGGGTTTTCGGCATTGGGTCGCATTTGTGCCCTAGATGAGCCGAAACATATTTAAATTTTCCCATAGTTTTCCCGAATTTTCCTACAAATTTTCCTGAATTTCGCTAGTTTTGCTTTTTTATAGTGCTGATACAGATTTGTGACATTATTTCTTTTCAGATCAATAGTACTACATTTAGAGGAGTGGTACAGTACACACACACTACTTTCTGTTAGTAAAAAGTTCATTAATTGCATTATTGTAAAATACAACATGTGAAAAACGTGCTAAAATTACTTGGCTATGCCAATGATTGATATCTTGTTTACTCAGTAACAAGAAGATTTAAGCCAAATTTTTAAATTTTATTAATTAAGTATCGTGTATTTAAGATGTATCTTGAAAGATAAGGATTTGCTTCCGAAAATGGGGGGGAAAGTAAAATAAGTCCGAGAAAAGGGAATTCTACTTGTGAAAAATTACTTGGAAATATTTCCATTTGTGTGATGCGATTGGAAAAGGACGAAATGTTCCCAAATGCTCCATCACGATTGCCTAAACGATCGTCAATTGGCTTAAGATAATTTTGAAAATAACTTCTGAAAAACTTTTTACTTTTGTTCTCATGATACTCTAAGCCTTATTATGGCGGTTAAATCAGGAATAATCATAAAATTTCAAATTTTTCTGAGAAAAGGTTGTACATTTATTAGTATTGTGAATTTTCTTAGAAATGTTTCTCTACAATGTGGAAATGAATGGATTGAAATCAGAGAAAAATGATGACTATTTTACTTACAGTGACTACTGGCTCCACCTCGTTTTCCTCCTCAGCGAGGGTCTTGTATCGAACACGACCCCCGAAGCCCCTAAAAACAAAATATATTTACATTAAAGCTAATTTTTTATTCATATTAGCATAACATTGTTTCGAACATATGATGTATACTGTGATCTATCCTCCACTAACTCCCCACAACCCTCCCCCCATAGAATTCGATTTCGAACAAACCTGAGGGGACCTCTACTCCATAAAAAGATCATGCCTGTCAAATTTAAAGTCTAGAGTTCTAATAGTTCCTGAGATAAAGTGATAAGCAAGTGAATGAATGAGTCATTTTTCTCCTTCATATAGATAGTTTAAAACGTGGCAAAAATTGAATGGAACATTATCCACCATTCATACACTTATATAATAGCTGATGATGTGCAAACGAATAAGGAGTTAGTGTTATAAACATTCCATACATTTTCTTAACGTTCCATTTTGTGTTCATGTAATTTAACATCACACTAGTTATCTACAATTTACAAGTTCGGGTTGTTTTATTTTGGATACACAGTCTCGGGACAATAGTAACTATAGTTTTGGATGCACAATGACATGAAATTGCCATTTTGATATTAGAATACACATAAAAAATTACTTAATAATTATATCTGTGTGAGTTTGGTTCAAAATTATGTGGTCCGTCACCAAAAGCCCTCGAGTAGTTGAATAGTACGACGTTAATATTCATTCACTCACTCTTTATGATTTTTGAATTAAATACCTTGAAACGCAATGAAAAATAAAATAACTAGGATTGATTAAAAAAAAGCGTATATGAAAAATTATTTTTAATCAGTTATGAGCTTCTAGCTCTCGGATATAAACATGAAGAAATTAAATTTTAATTGGTTGCAAGTTCTTGACGCCTTGTTAATGTGCATTTTTTTCCGATGTTTATTTGAATACATGACTAACATCTAATACTAAAGTGTATTTTGTTTAAGAGAAAAATATACTCACAACTTGGCCTTCAACCAGGCTTTGAGCTTGGAAGGCATCCCAAAAGTATATTAAAGGGAAAAAACTAATAAAACGTAAAAAACACTTTTAAAAAACTTATTCAGAAGCAGTAATTCAAAAATTCACAAATTCGCACAAAATCTTAAACACAAGTAACGAAAATTCCTTTATTGTTCAAGTTCTGTTTCAAAAATGTATTGTTTTCAACAATATTCCCTTTTCAACAATACCCTCTTGAAGATACAAGGAATCTATAATAAGTGTTGAATACTACTGTTATGTAATATATATTCATGTTCGATTGTTACAAATATACCCAATACAAGGCCCATAGTACAACTTAAATATTAACTATTTTAAAAGGGGATTTGAAAAATTCCTTTTTAGAGGAGTAGGATAAATTAAAAACTAATTTATATAGGTCGGTACAAGGATTACGATCACAGCTCAAAAGCATTTTGCATGGTGTGAAAACTTTTAAATAAAGTTAGTTAATCTAAAAGTTATGCATGCACATTTGTTTAAACACATGTAATTTGATTGGTAATACCGAGGGTAAACGTTATAAGTCAAAGGTCTGACTTTTGCCAAACACTTTTGTGTTTTTGTTACAGCAGGGATCCGCAACCCTTTTTTAGCTGTGGCGTACCGAGTGAATCTACGAAACTGATTCACCGTGACACACAGTAAGACAAGTTTAAAACAATTCGATTCCCACACGAATGCATGCAAAGATAGAAAATAGAGGCAGATTTATTATATATTAAGTTTGCATCCTTTAAAGATATTTCTTAACATAAACATAAACAGCATAAAATATAACTGCATTTCTTCAGCAAAAATAAAAGAAATTGAAATTGCGCATATATTATGTATTTTTAAACATATCAATTGAAATAAGAAATAGACAACATGAAATATAATTATTTCCCTTCATTATAGTTAAAAAAAGATAAATAAAAATTTTAATGCGAGCCTAATGCTTGTATGTGCTCCGCTGTTTTTATATCACACACTTGGGGGTATAATGTGTAACTTTCAATTTGACACGATTCTCAGTATTCAGTTGTTAAACTACTTCTTTGTGGACTCGAAATATTTTTCACATGAGGAAAGAATTTTTACTTAGATATGCAGAACCAAAAGAGGAAAGCAGTGTACATGTAATTTTCTCTTTTCAAACAATTCAATCTCTCCAGCAATGACATTCAATAAATCACAAAATAGCTATAAAATTATCTTAGGAGTCATGTTTCAGATTTTTTTTCCTTATTCCGTAAATGTCCCCAATTCTGAAGATGTTTGTTAAATAAGGCCATTACAAATTTATCATCCATCCACTCAAAAATTGAGTTTCGTCACTGAGAATTGTTTCGCGTGCCGTAGGTTTCCGACCAATGTGTTACAGCATTGGCAGCTAAAAGATCTTTTGCTACAGATCCTTTTCAAACGGTTTCAATTTAAAAAAAGTAACTTAATATCTTATTTAAACACGATCATTGTGGACTTTGATATATTTGCAGAAGCAGTCACCATCTCATCGTGAACTTTTTAGTACCTAAGAACACATATTTTTCAATTAAAATCCCCTAGATCACTGTTATGATGTCTAACTTGACCATCTCATTGACCATTGTCATCCAACTAGACCCAGATGTCCGTTTTTTCTGTTATACAAGCTAATACAATATTCAATTTGACAAATTCAGGGTTTCCGGGCTCAAAGTATTGAAAAGTTGACTTATTATTTCGGAACTACCCCTCAGAATGTAATAAACTGTTTATCCGTGGGTTGGAAACCCCTCCGAGATTTTTTGGGTCTAATCCGATCAGCCGCACGTGCGTGAATTATTCGGCAATCGCAGACGATAAACTTGTTACACTTTCAAGAGTAAAGATGTGTACGCCACAGCAAAAGGTGCAGTTCGTACTTAGGTTAACGGAATTTAAGGTATCCGACTACCCTAAAATTGTGAATTTTGCCAAAACAAATTTTTTATGATCTTGTTTTATAGGCCATCTTATTAGCTTTATAAAAATACCCAGTTTATTATTTTCCGTTCACTAGAACAAAAACTACAAGTGTTTTAGTAAAAGCAGATGCCATTACTTTAAGCAAGATGTTATACTTTAAAACGCGTTTTAATCGAAATATGTTTTTTTTTTAAATACTCAAAAGAGCCAGCGATTGCTAAAAAGGTTTTGAAAATAATTAGCTATATAAAATTTTTTGTGTATGCTCCGTAAAATATTAAAAGTGTTTTAACCTATAGATTTATTAATCACTGTTTTATTACAAAATATTTACAGCCCCTTATGTGAATATAATCACTGTTTTCTAAAGCAATTTCACATAATAACAAAGATTAAGTGCTCCAGTTTTTGTAAAAATTAAATTATCTCTTATCCTGAACTTCATTTCAAAAATGAATAGCATAGAAACACATCAGAATTGAAAAATTGAAAAACTGTTCATAAACTTTTGGTACAAAATAAGCCGCGTTTATGTTGTTTTTTTTTTGTCAATGTTTACCCATTTTTCCACAATTTAGTAATAATAATTTCTTTTTTTAATCTTAGTTTCAGCATTTTCTTCTTAAAATTTACTAAACAAATCTGTTCAAAAACGCTGGTGTACACGCGTGGCTGATTTAAATTCCCTTAACCGAAGTACGAACTGCACCTTTTGCTGTGGCGTCCATATCTTTACTAATGAAGTCAGTGTAACAAGTTTATCGTCTGCGATTGCAATGCGCGCACGTGCGGCCGATCGGACTAGACCAGTGTTGGCCCACGGGCCAACTCTGGCTCGCGAAAGTATTTAATCCGGCCCGCCGAGGGTTTATCTACATGGATTGGCCCATTATCTACATGACCCGCTACAATTACGTTTTGACGGTCGAGAAGTTTAAAGTGGATTTTACTTAGTAGAATAATAGATGCATAGCCTACAGAAGAAGCTGAACTAGCCGCGTAGTTCATGTGTTGCATAATACGGTGTGCAAAGCGTGGTTAAATGAAAGACGCGGGCGAGAGAACTCAGTCGCCACTCGCCAGCTGGCACTGACCGTTTTACGTTGATTTTGTCTTTTTTTCTTGCTTGTTCGCGTAACACTTTACATTTATAAATTTTTGGAAAAAAAAACCCTTTTAAGATAATGGAGTATAAAAAAAGAAAAGTCGACTACGAGTATCTTTTGTTTAAAGAAGAGTGGACTTGGAAATATTTTTTTACGGAATACAACGATAAACCAATATGTTTTATATGTTATGAAGCAGTGGCGCTATTTAAAGATTTTAATCTTGCTCGCCATTTCAACACCAAACATTTAAAAACTAAATATGCTTTGAAAGTTAAAATAAGTATTATTTAATGCAAAAAGTAATTTGTAACATTTGTGTGTAATGCTGTATTGTTTTTATAACAATATATGATTAAAAGTTTTAACACAAAATGCATTTTTTCTATAATTCTGGCCCTCCTCTAGATTTTCTTAAACTTTGTGGCCCCCCATTAAAAGGTTTGTCCACCACTGGACTAGACCCTAAAATATCTCGGAGGGGTTTCCAACCAACGGATGAGCAATTTATTACATTCTGATAGGTAGTTCCTTAAAAATAAGCCATAATTTTTGAATACTTTAAGCCCGGACACACCATGTATATGTGACTTTATTAATATATATCCTCTTCAGTTTCACATGTGATACAAATGTTTCATAATTTTTTGTAAAGGCTGAAAAACAAAAACAAATATAGAACCGGTTGCATCACATGAAATACCAAAGCAAAATACCTCTTATAATTTCCTCCTTTAGTCAACACATGACAGTACCTGTCTATGATAGCAATTTCTAGTAGTGTCTCTGAATCAAAACAAAATGTAGGCACGTCATCGAAGTAAATATTTTTTTTTCTTATTTAAATACATATAATAAACTATTTTTAAAACATGCTTTTTCTTTGTATATGTTCGCTTTATTTACTAGCTAACACCCAAAAAAAATGTTTAGTGAAATATTAAAGCATAATGACATGTGAATTTTGTTTGTATCACTTGTGATACAAATCATCCAATCACTTGTGAACTTACTTTTTAAGTCAATTATGTTTTAATCTTTAGTTATGTTTTGCGGGAATTGAAAGATTGGTAGACGTATTTCTTGAGTTAAAATCTTTGATTGAGGTGTTTTCTTTTCATTTTTACCCATTTTTTATGATAATTTTTTATTTAGTAAGTATATTTTAATGAAATATTTGACATCAAATGAAATTTTAGAATTAATGAATCGCGATGATTTAATTTGAGGAATGAGAAGTGTTCGGCCGTAACAACTATACAGTGTACAGACTGCAAGGTTTTTCTATGCTTTACAACTACTAGAAATGGTTTCAAGGCATTTTATGAAAATAAAAAATAATGTTATTTTAATAGTACTACTAATATGTACCTAAAACGCCAATAAAACTTAATTTTCATGTTGAATTTATCAATTGTATGCATTGTGTGATGAAAGACTAAGGTTAAATTAATTACTTCAATCTTGTTTAATACTGAAAAAAATTCTGACTGTAGTGTCTTGTTCCTGATGCATCACATGTGGTACAAAGCTCCCCCTCCCCAGTTTCTATAAATTAAAAAAAATTATTGCACTTTGCTTCATCAGAGTGATCAAAACAACTATTTGTGACGGGATATACGGTTCCTTCTATCAACCTCTGGCGAATTCTTTTGGGGGAAACATTTTTTTAACCAACTTTCTCCGAAGACAGAAAGCGTGATTATGAAAATTAAGTTTAATATATATATTCTGTATTCGCGAGTTTGAGAGTCAGTGAAGTGAGAATAGTTTAGAAGGGAAGTGAATTGTAGATAGATGAGAAGTGTGGTAAATCGGCAGTGAAACGTATACGTAAACAGTGTAGGAAGCGAGAAGTCGGAATTTTAAGAAAGTGCTTAGTTCAACTGTTGGAGCCGTGTTAAAGTAAACGTAAGGTTTAGAAGACCGCTAGAGTTCAGGTACTGTGAGCCTTAATCAAGTTCATGTTGATTAATGAGGTCATTTCTTAAACAAGCTCTGTATAAAGTTATCTTAAAGATAGATCTGCATGATTGTATATATTCTCCCCACGCATCTCGTCTCACCCTCATGCTCTGACTGACCAAGTTATCTTATTTTGAGTGTTATTTGTGTCTGAGTAAAATATAGTGATAAATAATAATTGAAGTTCATAATGTCGTCTGATCATTTAGTTCCTCCCACACATCTAGCTGGGTCACAGGGAAGAAGGGATGTCAATTCTTTATATATTTAAGTACCTCTTACAAAATATTAAGCTTTTATTTTTGTCTCGGTTTTTAGCCGGAACAAACAGACAGACCGACAGTCAGACAAAAATTTTAAAAATTGATTTTTTGATATAAGTACCGTATATACCTTTAAATGCTTATAGTAAAAAGCTGCTAATTTAAAATTACAAGCAGACACTTCAATTTTATTTATTTGCACAGATGTCTGTTATATTTTAAAAGGGGAGTACAATGTCGAAAACAAGTGTTAAGAAAAGAAAGCCTACAATTTTAATACAGAATGGCCACACCACGCCAGTGAGTGGACCGCAACACCTTAAAAATACTAGAAGTAGCGGGTACCCTGAAAAAGTTCACCCACACCTGGCCTACAGGAAACGACTGGTACACTGGAGCGAAGGGGGGAAATTCAAGTATGTGCGTTAAGGTGTCACCTCCCTCTGTGCACAGTGGCGCTACTTTAAAATCTTACTTTGCGCGGGAAAAATTCATGATTCTTTTTGAACAGACCTTGTTGTGTTGGACCAAACTAATTTTTACATTTTTATCGAAATTAGCGTTACTGTCTTCTAAAATATGATACAAATTAGGAATATATATATATATATATATATATATATATTCTACATTATCTTTCAAAATACACTCTGATCAAAATTTCAATTTCAAAAGAGTACAGTCAATTTGAAATGAGCCCATATCTCTTCTACCCTGTGACCCAGCTATAGGTGTAGAAGGAATTAAAGGATCATTCGACTAAAATTCCAATTATTTTATTTATCACCATAATCAAATCAAACACAAATAACACTTTAAATAGGATAATTCAGTCACGCAACAGAGAGAAGAGACGAGATTCGCGTTTGGGGAGAATATGATCAATACTGCGGCTCTTCCTTAATATTATTTTACACAGAGCTTACGTATTTAATGTCCTCACTACTACTTTAACACTCTAAACATCAACGTAATATAAGGTGACAGGACCTGAAATTATGCAGTCTTCTACTCAATCCAACTTAACTTTAACTTTTCTTGGTTATAATCTTTTACAAGGACTTTAAACCAGTTCTCGTAATCTTCACCTTGTAACTATCTTGTCACCTCTTGTTAGCTAAACTTCTGACTTGCTAACTTTCTGTTAACCTATTCTCGTCACTGCCAATTCACTAACTATTCACTATTCTCTTCACTTCTAATCCACTAACTCTTTAACTCGCGACGTAGGAATATATATAATAAACTTAATTTACACATCACGTTAGGAGAAAATTAGAAGTTTAGGAGAAAATTGGTAATTTTTGCTGGCCGAAAAGAATACCTAAATGGACTGTTCGTCTAAAGTCACGTATAGATCCGTCACAAATTTCCCTTTGTACCATGAAAATAGTGATACTTGCTCCTAGAAGCGATGTGATGAGCTCATTGAAATAGATTTTTTTTAAAAATATCTGCTATATACACGGCTTTCTAAGGCCAAACTGGATAATTTAATTTTTGAGCAAATTGTGGTGCGTGGTCAAATAAGAAAATATTATTATTTCATATTTTAATTCGCAAAATCTAGCGATCACTTAAGTTTTTAATAAGTTATTTCATACATAAAATATTTATTTTCTTTTATTTTTAAAAGCAACCTGTGCCTTGAATAATTCAATCTTTTAAATAAATAAGAAGTTTACGAAAATTTGGCACTTTGATTATGCAAATAGTGATCCCTTTCGCAACCCCTGTGGGGAGGGGAACCAGAAAGTTCCAGGGAACCCAGATTGAAGACATTTGAGATAGAACACTAATTTAAAGGTCTTCAACCTGGTTTCCCGGGAACTATAATTCTAGATAGAACATTAATTTCATAAGATAAAATAAGTTATACTGGAATTTCAATTGCATAATATTTTAGTGTTAAATATTTTTTATGAGTTGTTTTTTTAAAAAAAGGGGGGTGGGGGCTTGATTTTAAGCACACAAAAAATCAAGATTTCTCTTATGACTCTTAAATCGAAAAGCTTTCAGTTTCCCAAACAGTGGAAATTTGACTGAATAATAAATATGAAAAACATTATTTTAATTTTAAAAAAGTATTTGTAGTATTATGCAACTTTCTCTACATGTTGACAAAATTGAAAGCCTTAGTATAAGATTATTACAGTAAATTGCACTTTAAATCTTAAAATTGGTTGAAACTTGGTTTCATAATTTCAGTTAGAATGTAAATACAAAAGAAAACGTAGCATCCAATTCTGGTATTTATCTTTTAAAGAAACAATGCTGTCCTTCCCTCTAATCCATTAATTTCATATGTTTTTACCCTTTACTTTCAAAAAGATACGTATAAGAAGATCAATATTTTGTTAAATCTATTGTCAGAAGTATAAAAAGAAGTGCTAAATTTTCGAGAATTTTTTATTTATATTTACCGAGAGAGAAAAAAATATTTAAATTATAAATTTAAACAAAATACGCAAAAAATTTCTCGAATAAATCTATTTTTTAAGTGCATTAATAAAACGTTACATTGAAAGTGGAAGTATTTTTTCTTTGGAAATATGCTTAACACCCAATAAATATTTTAAAATACTGATAAAGAATCATAAAAAACGGAAAAAGGCTATAAGTCTACGTTTTAGAAAATGCTGCTGAATGTGTGTGTGTGTGTGTGGTGTGTTGTGGTGTGTGTGTGTGTGTGTGGTGTGGTGTGTGTGTGTGT
>BMAO01015329.1:0-20801 GCA_019973975.1 Trichonephila clavata | reverse complement strand
ATGGGAGAATGTACCAAAGAATTTCTTCTTTATTATTAATGTGCAATAGTTTTCTTTTAAATTTTAATTATTATTTATTAAAAAAGGGCAATTTGATATGGTTTTAATGTGCTTCAATATGTCATGAAAGGAGATGAAGGTTCAGAAAAACTAAGTGCCCCACTCCCACCAAACTATAAGCTACAAATTACCACAACACACGACTTTGAGCCTCAATAGATTTAACGTGAATCAGCCCCTCTACATGGAGGGTCTTCAGTGGCACTAGAGTATGAACTCATAATACGCCGGCCATGAGTTTGTGATCATAACATCTAAGCTATCTTGGTCATATAATATGATTTGAAAATTATTTATTAACACTATATGATGCGACTGTAAATTTCTATATATTTCATCCAGTAAATGTGTTTTACTATAAAAATTCCACTAGATATGGATGACACTTTTTGAACGATTTATGTAGAGAAAAATGTGAAAATAAGTTCCGGACCGTATTGATTTATGGAATAAAATATGAAATATTCTCTTCAGAAATAAAGTTCCTCAGAAAGGGAGGCATAAGTCGAATAAGTTGCAGTTAAATTAGGGCAATAAAAATATTGAAAAAAATGTCATATATATTTCATTGTTCTTCGTTTTCGGCTGAAAGAGCATTTGCATGTTTCACATTTTTAGGAGCCTCTTTTAGCATCTGATATTTTTCTCACTTTTCTTACCTTACTAAGTCTCATTTTGTACACAAAGGGGTTTGACTTTATACAATGAGATATATTCTCATTTTATTTATATCTTATATTTAGCTGTATATGCTCTCAAAATATAAAGATAACTCTGGTTAAATTCTTCAAGAGACAAGGGAAAACTTACTTGAAATGTTGCAAATTCAGATTAACTTTTACATTTAAAAAGTAAATATCACGGTTTCCTCTGCAATGTGAAAAAAAAATATTTTAAAAAAAATATTATATAATCCTCCAGTAAATCAACCATGCAGTTTTTGCCAAAGATTGTTTAAAAATATATTTTCCACCAAATATCTCGAAAAATATAAGTCTATTTCCTCGAAATTTAATTTTAAAGTTTTAAATTGCATAAGAATTACTCTTCTACATTTAAAAAGTCATCTGTTACTCAAGATTTCCTTATAAAAATGATAACTTGATTACATATTTTCGTGATTGGTTTTCTGTACTTCAGATATAGCATTAATTATAGATATAATCTGAGGATAATGTTATACGTTAGTATTGTTTAAATAATGCAATTGGTACGTTTATTGTTATTAAGGTATCCGGCTACTCTAAATTTATAAATTTTGCCAAAAATTGTTAATTTTTTAATGTTTTTTTATAGGCCATCTTATTAGCTTTATAAAAATACCAAGTTTATTATTTTCCGTTCACTAGAACAAAAACTACAAGTGTTTTAGGAAAAAGCAGATGCCACTACTTTTAGCAAGGTGTCATACTTTTAAAACGTCTTTTACATGAAATGTTTTTTT
This sequence comes from Trichonephila clavata, assembly GCA_019973975.1. Classification (NCBI taxonomy): domain Eukaryota; kingdom Metazoa; phylum Arthropoda; class Arachnida; order Araneae; family Nephilidae; genus Trichonephila; species Trichonephila clavata. Next base: position 19,297 of record BMAO01015329.1, on the reverse strand, counting down.
TTCCAAAATGCTCAAATGGCCAGAGATTGCACAAAAAGTTTCGAAAATAATTAACTGCAATTTTTTGTATATGTTTTGTATAATATTAAATTAAAACAGCAATTTAAATTATAGATTTATCAATCACTGTTTTATTGCAAAAATTACAGTCTCTTATGTGAATATAATCACTGTATTCTTAAGAAATTCCATATAATAACTAAGATAAAGTGCTTTAGTTTTTGTGAAAAATAAAGTATGTCTTATACTGAAGGTAATTTCAAAAATGAATATCATAGAAACATATCATAATTGAAAAATTGAAAATTTGTTTATAAACTTTTGGTTCAGAGTGGGCCACATTTTTGTAAATGTTCACCAATTTTTTCTCATTTTATTAATAATAATTCATTTCTCTCTCCTTAATTTGAGCATATTTTTCTTAAAATGTACTAAACAAATCTAAAAACAACAAAAACTCATATTTTCATTAAAAAAAACAAGTTGTGGCAAGTAGTCGGATACCTTTAGTTCATATGAAATCATGAAAGTAGAATAGAAAGCAGTACCATGTGACAGGATTTAGTTTAACCCCTTTATAAAACCATAAGAATTATACACTTCCCGCCTTCTTCATTTATTTTTAAATGACGATGGGAAGCTATTTTTCCACTCATGACATAATGAGATTGTGGGAGATGTTCATGACTTGGATCAACTTCAAGAAATATGTCAGATTGGACGACGTGCTCAAAAAAGGTGACACCAACTATTATAATCCTAATTGATCTGACAATTACCAATACCTTCATTCTCTGGACAGTAAGTATAAAAGATTCGGAATCTCAAAACCAATTAAATATTCGGCTTCGGCTGGCACGATAACTGATTTTTAGATTTTTAAGTCGTAAGCGCAAGGGATGACTTGTAAGTTCCTGAGGAGCGAGGAAACTGTTCCAGAACACGTACGGTCGATTAAAGTTGGTGACCATATGTATAGGGTATTTCCGAATTCGACCGATAATTTCGAAGGGATGATAGTAGGCAGCATGTGGACATCAAATTATCATAGAACATGAGGTCGCAAACCATGTTTAGTTAAAGTAATTCGCAAAAACAAGTATGAAGTGATTTCTGGTAGAATGAAAAGGGGCAATGCGAGCAAAAAATATTTATTAGACGTAAAGTATGTTCACAGTACAAACACCACATCACATATTTACGTCAGAAATGCAACGACGTGATTGTCACAAAAATTGTTCGGATTTGTTGCCATGTAGGTCATAGCAAGCTGACACCGACACACGAAGGATTGTCGGACGCGTTCAAACACATTCGGTTTGCTGCCGATGTCCGCCAAAGCGCCAATGATCCTTACCGTGATATCCTCCACAGTAGCCAACGGTGTCCCATACACAAGTGATTTAAGGTAGCATCAGAAGAATAAATCCAAGTGATTGAGTCCCGCTGAGTGTGAAGGGGAAGTAAAAGGTTCGCTGCGTCCAATCTACTGCCCGGAATATGTTGCAGGGAAGTGATTACGCAATGCGATCGAAAAATCTGCCATTGTACCATCGTGCATGACAATTCACCTATACCCACCTATGACAACTTGCTTGTTGCTCTTATTCTTCCCAGACAAGTGAGAAATTTGTAGACTCTGGCAGGTTTCTTCAACCCTTACCACGTCACCCAAATCCCCTCATTCGTTCGGCCACTCCTCTATGTTTCCCATCGTCTTCCTGACGTCTACTATACTTCGATTTTCAACGGCTAAATGTGGTTTTCTACCCAGTGCTTTGTGTTGATTTGTCGTGTCTACGCTACCTACTATCACATATAGTACAAGGGGTGTCGTCGAATTCGACAACATCCCGTATACTATATGTTTAAAGAAAACATTTAGAAGTTGCCACTTGTGATCTACTAAAGCACATAGAAGAGCAGATACATTTGTATATATTGCGAAGTCCCGCTATGTGTTGATCCCTGTTTGCTGAAATTTCATCTAGCTTAATATGTATAAATTCTTAAATTTTTTAATGCAAAAAATATCACCTTTATACTTTATTTTTAATATTTTGCAAATTATATTTCGTAAATATCAGGTAATCCGATGTAAAAAAAATGCAAAACATAAAATGTCCTACTTTTAAATAGTTCCCAGTCAATGATGGGAAGCAAATTAATTTTAGGAGACACGCTAAATTAATTTATTTTTTGTAAATTAATCTCAATCCTCGAAATATTTTATTGTAACATTGGTTGAAACGATGGTATTTTAATGGTTTAAAGGGGAATATATTTCCATACTATTTATAAACGCATTTCTTAAAATGCAAGGGAAGCAAATAATTCCATATGCGACTTCAAAACACACATATTAATATACTTAATCTTGTGAAATATTTATTTCTTAAGAAATACTCTAATTAAATAAACATTTATATTTTCTTAAGGTATCCGAATAGGTTCAAATGATTATATTCAGTCAAAACACATATTTTTGCTTTTTATTTTATTGAATAAAGCTATTTTTGGCTTTACAAAACATACTTTTTTTGTTTGTACGCTACCAAGAGGCCCAGTTGCAATCAATTTTATAAAATTAGAAAAACCGGAAGTGGGTTTTTGATCTACCAGAAGTGGGCATTTAAATTGCTCAAAATCTACCATGGTGAGCCATGTAACTCAAAATATTATAAATTTATTTCTATAAAGCTTTTTGAGCCAGATATTTATATTATTTTCTAAAGAATGTACTAAAATATTTCTTATTGTATGAATTTTTTTTGAATTACGGCTTGTTATTAAAATAATGCTCTCATAAAGAATGTCACATTTCTTATATTTGCTCGAACATCTCTAAATTTTTAAATTTTAACGAAACATTACAATTTTAGTACATGATGTTAGTTTTAGCTATTTAGATGAATACATCTAATTTGTTTTAGTAATATTTTGATTGATATAAAATTATTACTTTTTTCTCTAATTGCTTTGAAGTTTTTCAAAAATATTGCTTAAATTTCACTTATATTTGTGATGTTTGTAAAATAATATACTTTTAAAAATATTATAGTTAAATATTAATTTTTATTGGTATAGATTCTTAAAAAACATTTATAATGTTTTAGTATGCTATTTTTTTAAAGTACCCCGAACGTGTTTGGATAGCTTAATTTTATTTTCGAATTTTATTTTACGTATTAAATTGAAAGTAGTGTCTCAGATCTTTCACTGGGAATTCATCCCGACACTATTTCTATTCTTTAAAAAGAGCAACTTCTATTTCCCTTACTTAAATATGTCAATTAAGAACAATTTACTGTGTTAGACACGTATTCTATTTTTGCCAGACATGGCTTGTAAACAGTTCACGGAAGATAGAAAACTATTTTCAACTCTAATAGCTTAACAGTATTGATTGGGATTTTGATGTTATTGGTTACTTGTTAAAATATTACGAAAAATAAGTGGACTATAGTTCGAAAATGTACTCTCTCTCCTTTTTATAGGTATCAGACTACCCTAAAATTGAGAATTTTGCCAAAAATTGACAAATTTTTTTATGATTATATTTTATGGGCCATCTTATTAGCTTTATAAAAATACCAAGTGTATCATTTTCCGTTTTCTAGAACAAAAACTACAAGTGTTTCAGTAAAAGTAGATGCCTTTACTTAAGCAAGCCTTTACTTTAAAACGCGTTTTCCTCGAAATGTGATTTTTTGAAAATAATCAAACGGGGTCAGCGATTGCTAAAAAAGTTTTGAACATAATTAATTGAAATTTTTTCTGTAAGTTCAGCATAAAAGTAGAATTGTTTTAACTCTCAGATTTATCAATCACTGTATTATTACAAAATTTACAGTCCCTTATGTGAATATAATCACTGTCTTTTTAAGCATTTGCATATAGTAACCGAGAAAAAGTGCTCTACTTTGTAAAAAAGAAAATATCTCTTATCCTGAAGGTTATTTAAAAATTGAATAATATAGCAACACATTAAACTGAAAAAATTGAAAATTTGTTTATAAACCTTTGGTGCATAATGGGCCGCGTTTATGCTATTTTTTGTCAATTTTTACCTATTTTGTCCCTTTTTAGTCATATAATAATTTCTTTTTCTCGAAATTTTAGCACATTTTACTTAAAATGCACTAAACAAATCTAAAAATAACAAACAAAAAATCCCCATATCTCCTTTTTTTTAAAAAAAAGTTGTCGTAACCATTCGGATACCTTAAGCGAAAAATAATGTTATTGACCCAGTCTATAAAATCTCCTTAAACTTTAGTAAATGTAAAATGAATTATTTTTGTAGGAAATGTGTTGTGTTTTGCAGTTTTCAATGCATTTAATGAAAATACTTATTTATTCGCGAAACCTTCCTTCTGAAAACATAAGATTAGCAAATTTATTCCCCTGCTAATTTCGGGAAATTTATTTAAGGTATTTGACTATATCCAGAACCGGGATTTAAAAAAAGCGTATAAATTTATAATGTTCAATATATTTAGTGTCACTTGGATTAGAATACATGAATAAAATTCTTTAAAAGACATTATAGAGTAAAAAACTATTTAAATGCAATATTTTATATAAAATGAACTTAGAGTTACCTATTTTCAAAACATTCTCCTTTGATGAAAAATGCTTCTATAATAATAATATGTTGTTTATATAAAGCGAAGATTTATCCAGGGAGCCTGAACTAGGGTTTTTTGAAAAGTTTACATTATTTTCAGAGTTATTTATTACCAATTGAAATAATTATCGGTATTTTTCCCTTAGAATTTCTCCACTCTGTTCTCTTAAAATATGGATAAATCCAGTTCTACATATAAGTTTTATGTTTTAAAAATCCTCGTTCAGGCTCTGTATAGAGGTCTGAGTGAGCTATATATAGGCAAAATTTTATTATTTTAGAAGCATTTTCCATAAAAGGACAATGTTTCGAAACTAGGTAGTGCTATGTTCGTTTTTTGTCAAAATATTGCATTTAAATAATTTTTTTTTTCTGTAATAATATTCTTAAAACAATTTTATATATGTATTCTAATCTAAGTGAAGTCAAATATCATAAAAATTGTCCATTTATAGGTTTTTTCAATATAACTGTTCCGAACGTAGTCGGATACCTTCAGACTTAGAATAAAGGTTTTTAAAAGGATAAAAGGCTTAATAATGAGTCAAATAAAAAAATTAATTTAAATGGAATTCGATTATAATCCTGAATAGAGAAGATAAAATTTCTCATGCTTATTTTTCAATAATTTATGCAACATAATTTAATAATGATTGCAAATTAATATAACTTATTTTAATATTCATAAAACTAGAATGAATTCAATGTCCTTATAAATTCTCTGAACTGAAAAAGCAAACTTATATTTAACAAGTGTTTTAATTTTTTTAAACGAGTGTACTTCCAGAAAATCTACACTTTTTTCCAGAAATTGCTTTTCAAAATATTCACAAAGAGCTTAAATGAATTGTTCTACTTTAATATATAATTTCATTTTTTCAGGTAGGTGGAAGGAAAATATTGGTACCATTAACAGAACCATTTTCTAAGAAAGAACGATCGAAACATTATTGTATATTTGTGCGGATTTAATCCCATGAATTTCGATTTATATTTGAGTTACTAATTGGCTTTGTTAATCTGAATTGCAACTTGAATGTTTAACATTTCTTTTTGCTAATAAATTCCTCTTAACTTAACTTGAGGTTCAGTTTGGTTGCGTCACTAAAATTAAGTCTTATAAATCATTAATTTACGTAAAAACTAGTATTCTAGTCATTTTTATTTTCATCCTTCTGATTTTGTATAAATGTTATAATTATAAACGTTTTAGAGTTTAAATAAACACAGCCATTACAATTGCATTCGAATTAACGGCCTATTGAATATAAAGAAAAAGATTTCAGAGAAAGGTCTGTTTTAAAAAGTTGATGTTTCTGTTTTTATTTTTTTTTTCATTCCAGTCGTTTAAATATCGAAAAATATCATTAAAATTCTCTATTTGTTGTGTTTTAGTTCATTTGAAAACAACTGCATATATTCTTATGCACAACTTCATATAAGTTTTACTTGCCTTTGTTTATCTTAAGGAAATTACATCCAAGAAAATAAAACAAACAAACAAAACATATTCCGATTTACCTTTGCAATTTCCTAAGCTTCCATCCATTGCACTACAAATTGGGCCCACAAAAAAGTTTCTAAACTTACAATTGTGGTTGTTAAAATAGTCAATTTAAAAAATCATTTCGCCATCATTAAAACTTCAAAATTACATATTTTTACCAGGAGAGGTTTTACTTGTACTGTACTATTTCGGATGTAATTGCAATATATAAAAGAGAAAAGGGTAAACACAACCTTCGAAGTCAAAATTTTGTTTAATAAGCATCTGAAATTTTGCATCTCGTATGTTATGAACATTATTTCTATGTTGAATAATGTTAGGAAATACATTTCTCAGTCATGTTTTGTTTTCACTACAATTTAAATAAAGAAAATATTTGACGTAAAATATGACTTCCCCAATTCCATTTCAATTTTAAAATCGATTTTTTTTTCTGGACGAAGTGAACTTTATCAGAAAGAAATAGAAAAAGAATATTTCAAGAAGGATTATTCTGAATGAGCACATTTTATATGGAACAATGAAATGAAGCTGAATTTTAGATAAATTGCTTGTGTCTTAGCAGGCATTTAACAAAGTGACATCAAGCAGGGTTTATAATTCATATACAGGGTGTTGCCGAATTTGAATGACAGATTCAAAGCAGTGATAGTAGGCAGCCTGGGTACGCGGATCACCATAGAATATGAGGTCAAAAACTAAGTTTAGTCGGTTAAAATTGTGATAAAATTAGACATCAAAAAGGCGATAAGCCAGTCGAGGAGATTGGTTAAACTAACCCATGGATTTGGAGTGCCGTGGTACAGTTGAAGAAACCTACGCGTATGGAAATTTCCCAATATTTCTGGAATGGCTGCAGGGATTATCGGTCACTGAGCATCAGAACGTGTGGTTCGTGCATGATGGTCATGATGGTGAACAAGCATATTTTAATTGCTGTGTGCAATCACTTTCTTGTTACATATCCCGGAAGGTGATTAGACACCGTGTACTTGTTGCTTGCCTTCCGCACTCTCCGGATCTCAATCCCTTGGATTTCTCCTTTTAGGATCACCTTAACTCGTTTGCCACAGAGACGCCGTTAACTAAAGGGGAGGATCTCACGGTACGAATAACCGTCGCTTCAGCTGACATCGCCTACACACCGGAATTAATTGAAAAAATGTCTAACAATCCATCGTCTACCTGAATCGGCTGTACTATAACCTATATGGCCACAACATAGAACAATTCCTGCGAAAACCTCTTGTCGTTGTATTTCTGATGTAGAGTTGTGATGCATTGTTTGTATTGCAAACATACTGGAACGGGTCTAGTTGGATTTTTCACACTAACAATTATCTTGGGGAAAAATGGGTCTTTAAAATTTAATTTATTGAAAGCCTTCCTTCGAAGAAGAAGATGTGAGCATGTAAATTAAGGCTTGTATATGAATATTAAACTTTCGAGTTTCAGAGAGAGAGGTTGTGGGGGTGTCGGCCTATTCGGCACCCCTCTCTCACCGTCTTGCCTACCTAAAGGTGTGGGGGGAAACAAAGCATCACCAGCAACTTCCATAATAACTATTATTTTATTTATCTTCAAACACACTTAAACAACCACAAGTGAAATTACAAAAGGAAACCTAGGTGTTATATATAAAGCGTTATCTAATCTCAATGTATAACTCTAAGTAAACCCGACTACGTGAACTAGATAAGGAGAACAAGCGCTAATGAACCAATAACTAATTCTAATTTTCTGAATCTTAAATCTTCAATCTAATAATTTAATCTCTTAGCAATTACTTCCTTAACTCGCGCTATGTTTGTGAATGAAATATTTTAATATTCGCACTTACGTATCGCTGCAACAGCTTCCCCGGCTCCTTCTATCTTACATCTTCAAAACCAAAAGACTTTATATAGTCAAACTAATTTAAATATCATGGTTTCTTCTTGAGAGGCTGTGAATTAACGTGAATGTTAGCCCCAAAGTTTCTCCAAGTGGATTATTGGAAAAATGAGGTGAAAAGGAAAAATTTCTAAAAAAAACAGGAAAAATTTCTAAACTATCACAAGGTTAGAGAAATGTTAGACAGCTACGACTAGTAGTGATTGATTAAACGTGAAGTGAGGCGTGCATACTTCGTGGCTTTTAATGTAATATTAAAGTTGACGATTTGTCAATTAGAAATCAACTTAGTTATATAGGTAAGAATTAGAAGATATTGCCTAGACGTAAGTGATCTGTTTATTTAAAGACTTCTCGTATCTCGTCTGCCTCGCTATTTTTTCCCATATTTTTGTATTTTGGTGTATCTCTTAACTTTTTTTATAGAAATTGTCTTGTTGTACGTATTTGAAAATAAGTTCAAGTTATATTGACTATAGCTAATCTTCCTTCCGACCCCCACCCCTCACCCTCTCGCCCAGTTAGGGATGAGATAACTCATTCCTCACAATACTTAAAGTCTAATAAATCCATTTCTTATTGCCTCTTTTCGTTCCACTCGACATCACAATTTTCATAACTGTTCTGAAGGAATTACTCTGCCAAAACGTGGTTTACGACCCTATGTTCTATGGTGATTTGCAGTCTCCATGCTGCCTACTTTCCCCTTCTGAATTTGTCCGTTGAAGTCAGGAACATCCTGTATAAATAAGAATGTAATGTAATGAACAGAATTCAGTACTAACAAAAGGATAAAAGTGTTTCTAATCACAGTCTGATACATTTCTTCCCAATAAAATAGATCAAATACATTTTTTCAAACCAGGTAGACCGAGCTCAACTCTCAAGGATTTATATTTACAGAAACGACTTTGCAGAAAATTAACAACTTGAACTGTCGGTTTATTGACTGATGGTTTTTAATATCTAATTTTTAAATTATACGAAGCTTATTAGTGATAGACCTTGTAATTTTGAATCGCGTCTACTTAAAAATTTAGAGCATCAACCAATTTAGCGTGTTTGAGCCTTTTAACAAAATGTGCCTTCAGGGCATAAGGACTTGTCACAAAGATCTCGAGTCGTTGAGTTTACAAACATGAGTTTGTGACTATGACCTTCGGGTCAGTTCTATGACCTCTCGAAAGGATACAACGGGCTGCAACTTGTCAAACAACATTTACATAAATTTCTATATATTCTGGTACATTATCTTACTTAAAAACTCCAAGCATGTGGTAAGCGCAGTTAAAAATGCATCAATTTCAAATTTTAACTTATTATGTAATCGGCCTGTGTACATACAAATACTTGAAAACAGCACACATATTTGAATGGAATCGAATTGCCTGCTCAGAAGTGATTTGCAAACAAGAACATGTAAATAATACTACACCTAACAAGAATTATTAAAAATATTTATGTATGTAATTAATGCATGTAACTTTAAACAACACTAATTAACTTTTACCAGCGCATTTTAATTTTATTTAAATTTCTTACGAAATTAAGCTAGAAATATAAACATATTTTTAAGCTATTTAATTAAATATACTTTAATTAATAGAATGAGATAAGAATGAAATGAGCCTGATCTGAAAAGTTGGAGTCAGGATTAACAATCTACATAATTCAGTTGAGGTATATATATATATATGTATGTATATGTGTGTGTACTGCCATCTCATCTTAATTTATCGATACATTACATTTTTTGCTAAGCTATTTTTAATCCAACTATGCATTTTCTAAGCTTCCTTAATATCGTCTATCAGGTAATCGTTAACCCTAAAGCCGCTTAGAACTATAATTAGAGACGCATAATTAAACAAACACCTATTATCTTGTAATTTTTTTAATATTCAATCATTATTATTATTTTAATGTGAGGAATTTCTTAAGCTTTTTACTGAATTCAAAATATCTAATTGTGTGAGCTGATCCCCCTACTTATATTAAACTGACTTCAACATTTGCAACAAATAACAACGTGTGCAACATTGAAACCTCGCCATCTCCTTTTCTAACACTCAGTTTTACTCTCTCTAGTGTTTCACTTTCACCAATCTAACTGCTCGTGAATACAGTAACTTATATTGAGTGGTACAACTGTATATATGCAAATGTATGAGCTGTCATTTAAATATGTAATTAAGATTAAATCCCTCACAGAGTGCTAATTGCAATATTGAATTGAATTCGTATTATTTACTTTTAAGTTTTGAAATAAAACATTATTAATAAATAAAAATAAAAATGTTAATAGCTTGTAAAAATCATACTTTAAGGGATTTTTAATTGAGTTAATTTTTCATGTGTTTGTGTTTCCTTTTTTATTCAAAAGATTATTTTTTCAATTCCTACTATAAGTTCACAATCTTCCTAAATATATATATCTTTCTTAAATTTTCAGTCGTTAATAAAATACATTTTATTCATCCACTAAAATTTTGTTTTAACTTGTAGTGGATGACACTTGATGATAATACAATATTTTTCAAATATAAATTCATTATTTAAATTTAATTATAAAAAATTATAGTTTAATATTTCAGTAGTTATCATCTAGATCAAAGCACCTTTATATAAGACAAATTTGTTAAATTTGTGATGAAGATTTAACTTAAACTTAATAAATTCATATCCTAGTTAGACGTCAGCATTCCAATTACACAGGTTTACAGATAAATTCTCACCTTTACTTTTCAACTTTTGTTAAAGAATGTAATTACAATTTTAATGTGGTTAAAAAGTTTTTAATTTTAATTTAAAAAGTGTTTTACCACTTAATATTATGATTCTGGCATGTATATGTAAATATTTATATTAATGGTAATTATTTTATAAAAAAAAATCTAAAATAAAATTTTTTTGTGGACCTAAGGAAGAATTAAATTTATTTTTTATATTACTTGTTTACTTATTAAATGTATGGGATATCTTATGGATACTAAATGAGAAAAACTGGAAAAAACTGAAGATATTACTTTATCCTTTTCCAGTACCATCTTCGAAATTAATATAGATATACTTTCAATCAACATCTTCTCATCGAACTGATTCGTGTACTAAATTATAGTTGATAAATTATTATATAGAAAAATATTTTTCGAGAAAAAACAGGCTATTTTTAAATGCAGGGATTTAAATGAGTTTGATAACGAAGATATATTGTGAATTAATTGTAAAAATGTTTAGTACATTTATGTGTTTGTGTGTGTGTAACAAACTCTATTTATATAAATTTAAAAATTCTAACTTTTAATTTTTTTTTTTTAATCTTATTTAAGAATTTCATTTTTTAACGCCAGTTTTTTTTATTTGATTTTTCGAGCTAAAATTAGCAGTAGTTTTTTTTCCGAAAAAAACTACGGATTCTCTTCGTTCTTTCAAGTGATATAACATTCCTATAATTCTCTTCACTTTTGTTCCGTAAATGAGAGTTTTTGTAGATTGTCTCTCTTTTTTTTTAATTACACTTATAAAGAATGGACGGGGAAAAAAATGGCTTCACTCCTAAAAATTCAAAATAACTTTTTTACTCGACTCTTACCTTAGTAACGAATATTTTTGAATCTATTACACATACACACAAACATTGTGTCTATGTGTTTGCGAGCCTGCGTATGAAATGTATATGTATATGAAAAAACAAAATTAGTAACTTATAATAACGAACAATTGCATTCTTTTTTAACTATACTCAGTCCTCTGAACTTATTACAGCAAAGAGAACCTGTTAGCTATACGTTACCTAATTTATTTTTATATTTTTTTGCAAACAGTTACATTATAAAGAATGTTTTTTACAATATAGGTATAATTAATAATTTATTTTTTTAGAAAAATAGTAGATGTATTCTTAATATTGATTTTTATCCTAATTATCTCCATTTAATTAAAAATTAACAATATAACCATCTTATTACATATTAACTTGATATACCTTTGAGAAAAGATATTAAATTAAATAGTAAAAGATTTCATAAAAGAGAAGCCTTTAATTTTATTATTGTATAAAAAATTGTTGGAATAGTTATATTATGTAGAAATATTATATTTAATTACCTAATGTAATGATGAGTTTGTTTATTAAAACGAGAGAAATAATTAATTATTAGTTATTTTTGAGATCACACTATGTATTATCCAATCAATTTTTATTATGTACTCACTTGGAATGAGTTGGGTATTATTGATTTGTTATACCTTTTTTTTTCCTTTTCCTTTTTGAAGGGTCTTTATTTCACTAATTCTCCATACTCTTTTTTTTTTTTTTTTTGCTTAAGCTAGATGGTGCCCTGATTAAATAATTTCGTAATTTTTCTATTGTTCACCAAGCATTTATTATTCAAAAATTCATTTCACTTAAAGTAAAATATTTTCAAATTTTAAAACGGTTTTTATATTTTCTCTCTCTCTTTCTCTCTCGTGCATTTATAATATATATTTTTAAAAAATATTTTTAAGCAAGTATGGTTGGGCGGTTTCTGGTAAAAGAATTCAATTAATATTTTGCAGTTAAGGTTTTGTCCTTTACAATTTTTCAGTTTTCGGTATGTATTTTTTTATTTTTTATTTTATTTTTACGGCGTGCAGATTTTTGTTATAACTGGTTTTTGTTTTTACCATCTACTGTTTTGCTTTTTTTACCCAATAATATAGAACGTTTTAGGGGTAGTTTGACGCTTTAGAATTGTGTTTAACCCTACAGTCTCATTTCTAAACAGAGTCTGCAAATGTAACACAATGGCCATTTAACTTTGAGATATACTTCATTTTTGTACTTTTATTTATTGTATAGTTTTAAGTTAGACTTATAGAAATTTAGTACATCATTCATTAACATTTCATTTGTATGTTTTTGGTATATGTGTGCATTTAATAAAAAAAAAACGAAATTTTACCATAAAGAATTAATATCAATGAAGCCTTTGTGAAAAATATTTTAAATTTTTTCTCTGACGAAACAGTTTTTATTTAAACTGTGGACATTTTTTTTAGGGTTAGTAATTATTTATGAGAGGATGAAATGAAATTTCAAGATATAATTGATGAACAAAAATAGTGAAGCATCATAAAAATGTAATGTTTCTCAATGTGAAAAAAAAATTTTTAATTAAAAATATTTTTTATTTTTAATAAACAATAGACACCCACATTGAGGAGCCTTAAAAATGCAGAAAAGCTATATTAATGGGGTGTCTTATTTCTCTATACCTAATCTTTACATTGATATCGGGAAGTGCAATTGATAAATCTTTTTTTTCTTTCTATGTGTATTTTCTTTCTTAGATCCATCACTAAGATCAACAAAAAATGAGAAGAGTTACCTTTTTCTTGTTTAATATGAACCTAAAAAAAACTTTTTAAAACTCCTTTATTGCCTTTAACCTTAAATGCGTTCTTTTGAAATAAAATATCAAAAGAAGACGCAATTTTGTCACTTCGATTTATAAAAAATAATGTTGTAATATAAATTAATCTTAAAATTTTATTTTTGTGTGCCACATTACTTATTAATAAATCTTGTATATTACACATATCATTAACATATTTTTACAGAAATATATACGACATCCAGACTACTGATAAAGTTTCCAAACAGCCATAATATGAGAGTGAAGTTATTAACTATCTGTTCTTAAAGAAAAAAAAATCATAATCTTACATAACTTTGGAATCTTCAGTACTTCAATTTGGAATATAAAGAATGGAAGACATTTCGAATTCTCTTTCCATCCATTAGGAATGAAGTACTGGCGACTTCAAACAGCATAGTAATCATACGCTTTCCTCAAACATAGCCAAACGATTTTTGACAAGAGAACGATAAGGAAAAGTATAAACTTCTGCAACAACTTCATCGAAATTTTTGAGCTGAAAATTTTTATAAAAGATTGCGAAACATATTATTCGGAGTATCTTTTTTGATAGGTAAAACGGCTGATGTAGCACAGCAATCAAAGAGTTCCACGTCCATACCTCATCAGGTAATTTCTATACTTATTTTCCCCTTTTGACAAGAGAAAATCATATGTTGCATCTTCCTCCATCACTTTTCGTAGCTCCATTTTGAATTATTTTGATGCTACAACGTCTTTTCCAAAAGTTCGAATTGCTATTGCATTTGCACAGGTGTTCGTTTTTTGTTGTTAAGGAACTATGATTAGAAATAAACTTAGACTCGAGTTTCTATATAATGAATCAAGAAACAAATTTAGGGCACAGTATCATGTTTTTTGCAGATTTGCTACCTTAAACTTAAGAAAATTTAAAACTGTTTATATATGTAACATAATTTGCATAGAAACTATAAAAATACTTTTGAAAAAAATGCTGTTAGGTATTTCTGATTATTTTATGCTATTGTGTTCATTATAAAGAGATTTATATTTTATTTGGAATTTTTTTTCTTATTTCGTAATACATTTTCGAATATTTTATTCAAAGTCGAAACTGAAACAAGCTATATTTTCTTATTCTCGTTGAAGAAATTTTAGAGAGAATTGAAGTATATAAAAGTTCATTATTTTACTCCATAAAATGTATTGTAATCCTCTCCGATACCTGGCGATAATGTCTCAAAGTATGTAGTTAATACGGCATAACCATTTTTTTTTCTTTTTGGATCAATCAAAGCATAACACGCATTTGATTAATAATAATTATTTTGTAAAGCAGATTAAAAATGTACCACAAAGTGGACCTTCTAGAATATATAGTACCTTTACATATATTCAGATTTTTATGGAAAACAACATATTTATACATAAGAATTTTACCTGTAACAATGTATTGATAACCAAATTATATTTTTGGTAAAACTAGGAGTTTATGTCTATAATTAGGATATGCCCTTACTTGGACCTTGTTTAGACTATCAACAGAATAATTAACAGAAAGACTGAATGCAACTTTGGAACTAGTTTGATATCATGGGCCAAGCAGCGTTTGTTGTCACCGGAATGGAATTAAAGATGGCGGCATAGGGGTAAAACATCATCAGGAAGATCATTTTAAAGAATTGTTTTGAAATACATTGAAGTATGTTTCAAATGAAGAATATAGGATGAGATTGAGAATAAACAAGATCGATCAATAAATAATGAATATAAATGTAATATAATAAAAAGTTGCGTACTAATAATCATATTATGCAGTAAATCATAATAATCTTATAACATACTATTTAATAATAATTGTTATATATAATAATAATTATTTTAAATAATAACAATCATACTATCATTTAATTGTAATTATAAAAAAGAACAAATAAATAAACAAAATAAAGAACAAAATAAAAATTTTAAATAGATACAATTTTTAAATAAATAACAATTTTAAATAAATAACAAAATATGTATATAAAATATTTATAAAAAAATATACACTTTTTTATAAGTTACGAATATTATATACTTATTACACACAATAATAATTGTATATTTTAATATTATATATTAATAAGATATATAATTACATAATATAAGTAAAAAATTAATAATGAATATCAATTAAAATTACTGAAAATTTGCAATATTCTAAAACCTGCAGCTCCTTCAACACATTTCATTGGACGAACGTTCAAAAAACATAATAGCTGAGATAGGTTAATTTTTTTAAAAAAATCGAATTAAAATCGTTTGAAATTAATAGGATTACAGCGGGAAAAAAACCAATAACAATTATTCTAATATACGCTATCTCCATGGCAACCACCATTGCCAGACGATAAAAATATCAATCTAACCATATTCTTGGTTCATCTTGGCGAACATAAACAACAACTTGGCGAGTGCCCCGTGATATCAAACTAGGACCGCAACTTTAAACGTTATGAATTATTAATAAATTGAAATATTTATTATGAGAAGGGATATGTTTGTTTTTTCATATTAGAAAAGCTCCAATAGCCTCATTAAAATTTCTTGATTTATGCATTTGTAATAAATTTAATATTAGTTTGGTTAATTTTACATTAATAATTATCACTTACTTTATATTATCTTAGATGTCATTATCAGATAGCTTCTCTTTACATTTATCTGTTTTTGAGACAGTTTATCTGTTTTGTTAACTTTAATTTTTACACACTATCTCTTTTTCAAAAAAATTATTTAAATCTAATGAATTATTATATCTTTTCCTCTGCTTAAGATGTGTTTGATGTCTCAAAAGAATATCATTTATAAAAGAACTACTTCGTGATTTTCAGAAATGTGATTTCCTTTTCGAAGACTATTTATGACGAGATAAGTAGATGACTTTTTAAAACTTATTGTTCAAATGTAATTTAGAGTTTTTTAAAAAAAATTATAATTTTACTATTTAAAAATTTATTAAATTCTTCCTTGTACTTAACCGTTTATTGCTTTTGAATTATGGTGAGATTTAGAGTTTTACAAATTAATTTTTTATTACAATTTTTTTCACATTATGTCATACTGTATTTTTCTAATCTTTTTTGTTTGTTTTTGATATTCTCCTAGTAATCTAGATAAGTACAAAAGTGGTTGTTTGCCTAAAATTGTTTTTAACCTGTAATCTTGAAATAAAAAGGTTGCCAATCTATTACCCTGGCTGTTTGTGTGTGTTTGGATTATTTCCAAACGATTTATTTAAACAAGACACTTTTAAACAATAACAAATTACTAATGAGTTTATTTACTTAAATACATAAGGTTTGATCATCAAAACACAATTTATCACAAAACAATCAGACTATATTCATTAATAATTGTTTCAACAGCAAAATGTATAGTTAACCTAGTAGCTTAATAGCTAAATACATTTATTTTTGTGAATGTCAGTTTCAGATTTTATACTTTCTTTGTCTTATATCATTATGATTTCATGCTTGAGATTGCAAAAGGAAAATCCCTTATGGCTTTTGTTTTTCACATACTTTTGCGATATTACATAGAATTTCAGAACTGGACATTATATACTTAGGAAAAATCAAACATAACAAAAAAAATGAAGCTGTTCATACTTAATTAACAATATATGTTATTGAAAAATATCACATAAATGTTTAAAATTTTATTGAAAATTACAATAAGCTTTAACACGATGTAGTGTTACATTTAAGATATATATAATACAACTGATAATATAATAGTAAAATTGATGACGGTATAATTTCTTGTACATATAAAAAAATATTTGTTTTGGCATCAACGAAAAAAAAATTACCTAAAAATTATGCAACAAGTACCCCATTCCAAATTGTAAAATTCCGTGAAAAAAATTTGTTTCTTCAAATGCAAAAATTTTTTGGTAATTAAATAATTGAATAGAAAATATGTATAGACAAGTTTGAAGTTATTTTGTTTTAAAACAAACTGCGAAACAAATTTTTTACATAAACTGTTGCTAAAGAAGTACTTTATTTGAAAACTTTTTATGACAAACTTTTATAATGATTGGACATATTTCAATTACATTTTTAAAAGAATATTTTGCACAATATATAAAGAAATTAAAATGTTTTTCCCTAAAGTAATTCAGGAATTTGTTTGAAATTGATTTTAAAATTGTAACTACAAAGCAAGCTCGTTTACAAGTTTAAAAATTAATAGTTTTAAAAAATTATGAAATTAATGTAAGAGAAATTAACATTAAACACAAAACAATAAACAGCATGGTGAATGTTAAAGTACCATAATTATGAAAATGGACTATATTATTTTATATGCGTATATGAATTATTTTTCTCTAGCTGTTATTTTTACAGTAAATATAACTTTCTTATTACTTACAATGTGGCAATGCATTTCCGCTTAAACCTGCTGTTGAATCATTTCTCTAATGTTTACAAAAATATCATTCGAAAGTGGCTCCCATTTAACCAACGACAAATCATTCGCAAGAGCCTTAATCAACATATCTTAAACCTCACATAAACCACCTGGCCTCCACAGTAGATTTTCCAGCTGCCACAATCCTCAGCTGCTACGTCATGTGCCATTTGAATATTCTCTCGCAATGAGTCGAAGCAGGAGTGTCACGTCGCTTTAACTTTGACTAACTGCGGTTATCTGACAGATTGGAGAGTATAAATGTCAGAAGAGATTACTTCTCTTGCCCATTAACGTGCCAAATATTCAAATGTGCTTGCAAATGAAGGCGAAATGGAATCCAGATGGGGAAATGATGAGACCTTCTGTGATCGCATTTGCTTGCTTTGAGGCAGATTAAGGTTCCTGAACGTGTAACTGCCACCGACATGATGTGGCTTGGCTCATTTTCTTTCAAAAGATATCTTGTTTGAGAACGATACGAAGAGAGGGATTTCCTTTTTTTCTCTTTTCTGAAAGCTTGATAATGTTTAAAAGTGTAGTAATCCTGTAAAGTAAAAATTTCACGAGCTGAGAGTTATGAGAAATAGGTTGTGAATAAATGGGTCTTTGAATGAAAATGTTGATCACATAGTCATAGTGGTCTAATCCTTAGTTTACCAGATATGAGATTTTACATGATTTTATGTGAATGTCATATGTTATTAAGCATTTTCATTTGACATTTTCATATAGTGTTTTTAATACTATATATATCTGATTTTTCTGACACATAATTAGAGATAAATTGAGGCAATATATGCCTCTTAAATCAATGGTTGGTGAAAATAAAACAACGACGATTGTCGATTTTTTCCGAGGTCAGACAGTAGAAATAAAAATAATTTTTTTTATTAAAATTTCAACATTACGCAAGATGGTTTTTGAAGTTCATAATTTATACTTAAATTACTCCTAACAAAAGTGGAACTGGTGGAACAAGTAACTCATCAATGTTTCTTGTAAACGTAATTATTTTTCCATCCCATGCAAACATTCACTATTAATTATTAAATTGTGTGTTAGAAACTACATTATTAGGAGTCACTGAAATTTAGAAAAAAGGAAGTTATATATATATGTGTGTGTGTGTGTGCGTGTGTAATAATTTCCTTTAATATTTCGTCTAAACAACTTTTTAAATTTGTAATGGTCCTAGCCTTCCGGACTCAAGCACAAAAAATTAACCAGCAAACTAGGATAATCGTAACAGTGTCTTTCGAAAAATTAGCAGTTTGCGTTTTTAAAGTAAAATTGCACCAGAATCTGCCGAACGATATTTCCCCACCAAACATAGGCTCCGTCCACGCAAATCACGCTGTGACATGTATATTCGCATGCCACTTACTAATCCTCTTGGGGAAAATCTATTACTTCAAATAT